>BQKZ01000078.1:8388-40476 GCA_036244855.1 Temnopleurus reevesii
TGTCCGTAATAGTCACGTAATCTTTCATACCGGGGGTATGATAACACACATCCTCTTGGCTATAAAAGTCATTGACCTTCTTCTTTGTATCTGTACTGATACTGTGTCCATGAGGAGATGAATGTTTATCAGGATCAAGAACATTTGGGCAAAACTCTTGAGCAAGTTTGCTGACAACGGTCGCCCTCTTTGACTCATCTTTCGGTAAGTGCCGTTTCACAGTTGACACTGCCTTTCCAAGAGAAGATCGGGATTGGTAAGAGGATCCATCATTTTCGATCTGTTGCTGTGATTTTCTCAAGCGCCAAGTCTGTTTTCTTTCCCTTTCACGTGATCTCTGGGCAACAGTTGGTCTTCTTTTTCGCTTTGATTGTCTTTTGATCCTTTTGAGAGCTGTCTGCTTGTTCTTGTATTCAACATACAAGCCTGTATGTTTCAGTCTCTGTCTTCTGTCACGTTGTCGTTGAGCTGCTGATTTTGCCATCTTTCTGTAAAATATGAATATATGTGTGTGTGTGTCATTCTTTCAATAATGGCAATATTCTTTTCAATATAATTGTATTAAGTTCAAAATTCATGCAACTTATTTTGAATTCAGGAAAAAATACAATTAATAGAATTTTATCACATTTCATGATGAGAATCAACTTTTAGCTGATTTGTCTTCAGATGCAGGGACGTGGGCGTGTACATATCAACCTCAACAAGAGTTTATCAAAACTCAAGATTATCTCCACAAATTTTTAAGTTAAGCCCAATCATTGTGATGATCAAAGAGACAATAAACTGCTCAGTAAAAATGAAGAATAATCAGATATTGTTTCTTAAAATAAATCATTTGTATGAATAAATGTAATATGAGCGGAATGTTTACTGTATATTTTGATGATGTTTGAATGAATAAATTTACAAATTTCTAAACAGAACATTTGAAAAATGAGAGCTATAATATGGCATTCATATGAGCAAGTTGCCAATTTGACAACCTGTTTTGTCTTATACTGATTTTGAAAGTCATTACTAGTCAAACATTCATTCACACATCACTTTTTTTTAACTTGTATTTACAGAATATTCTTGCTTTTACTTGCAAATTACCATAAGATTTCCTCCACATTTATAAATAAGTGGGACTGTGTAATAGTGAATACACAAATTAGGATACATCTCTTTCTTCTTCTAATGAAAAGTAATTGTTCAGATTTCACAAAATATGCTCAACTTAACTTTGTTAATGGTCTATACATAAGTACTTACCTATGTCTTCCGCATGTAGAGTTCAAAACCACACATTTTCAGTAATTTGTAAAAGTTTTTTCCTCCTTCTAAACATCCCAAGATGGCTGCCTTGCAATAAGAAAATTGTTTCCATGGGCACAAATTGCTGTATAGCGCCCTCTATAGTTGATAAGTACTTAGTGTAGTACTTCAGTGTGCAAAAGGAATACTTATTTGTTTGTGTAAATACTGCAAAATATACTGAAACATCACCAAAGCAAAGCAATAAGATCGTGACAGACGGGACATAAAACGTGACAGACGGGACGTGACAGACGGGACAAAGTCTAACCATTCATAATTATCTTCATAACTTATATTTTAAGCAAATATGTTTGTGTAGTTGTAGCACTAAGTCATTAAGTTACTTTTGCCAAGTTTGAATCAAATCTGACAACTTATCATTTATAGACATTAAAAAGATCAATAAAAACGTGACAGACGGGACGAAAATTGAGTCTAACCTTTGACCTTAGATAGAAGTTATGAGGNTTTTTTTAGGTTTCTGTTATTCACATGCGTGGAGCACTTTTGATGGGTTTGGTGGGGTGAAACGACGTGGCAAATAGATATTCTTGTTAGAAATGATTATGGCAACAAATATATTCAGGTCATATATTTGTGAGTGATTATGTTGAAAATGCTTCTGTTTGAGGCCGTAAAGCCTAGCAATTACTCAATGAATTGGATAGGGCAAAGAATAAGTTACAAAAAGTAAACGGAAAGATCGGTCAAAGTATTCATAAATTATATAAAACAAAAACCAAAATGTTTGCGGAAAAATGACCAAGTAACATGAAAATTGCGATTTTATTATTTAAAAAGAAATGATGACAAAAAAAATCATCATTATGGACAAATTGGCAACTTTTGTGACGTCATTTGATACCAGCTCTATTATTTTATGTTCAAATAAGATAATTTTTAATAAATGACCCAATATTCATGATAACATATTTTATTAAAATCATGAAATATAGCGAAACTCAATTGTTTTAGTGAAGAAATATTATTTAGGTGTACACAAAAATATATAAGGTTTGAAACGTTTATTTTGTTCCATTTCTTTAGAATCTGATAATTATGGCCCTGTTAGTATTGTTATTATTCTCTAAAGGGCTAGAAGAGCAATTATCTCATAACCAATATCACAAATTTGCAAATTTGTGCAATGATCTGATGATTTTGGCATTATAATCATTGCCATCATATTTTATATTAGCACAAATTCAAAATTTTCTCTTTTACCTGCCTAATTTTCTTCAATTTTTTGTTCCGTTGATTATATTTATGTTCTACTATTGAAAATAAAATATTTTGGCTGGTCTATCCGTTCATTTTTGATCAAATAACTTTATGCTTTGCCACATCCAATTTTGGAGGATTTTGGGATTTCACGGCTCCAGACTGAGCCATTTTCAACATACTCAACCATAATCATTGGACCTTTATAATTATTTCTTTTCATCAATATGATAATTTCTAACCAAAAATTCATATGCCATGTCATTTTATACCGCCAGCACTTTCCAAAAGTGCCCCACATATACGTCCCTGTGAACAAGAGTAAAAATCAACATGTGGGAAGCATTGGAAGCACCCTTTTGGTAAAAAATCGAACCAGAAAATGCAAAAGATTCGAACCCGCTTATCCAATTGTGACACGCTCCCATGCGGAAACGACGACGACTTTAAAAGATATCAAACAAATGACTCCATAATATAACGTTTAATGGCAGTTGTACTCGCCTAATAAGACCAGACAGACAGCTCAGTCGGTAAATCGGTTGCATTGAAATGAAGCGATACTTCATGGCGCGGGTTCGAACCCCGCGCTATCACACTGAGAAAAGTGAGTGTTGTAAGGCACAATATTGCAGCCTTTTCCTAAGTGTGTATATATATACACACACATATATACACACGCACACGCACACGCACACGCACACACACACACACACACACACACACACATTCACCCACATGTACACACATATCACAGATGGTAAGCGGTTCTTTGGCCAATGATCGCTTTTCCTTGTATCAGTTATGACGCATTGCTTTACTGATTCTGTGTGTATATGCATATTGTGTGTATGTGTATGCGTGTGTGTGTTTTTGTGTGTGTAAGTGTACGTGCTTGCATGGATATGTATTTGATATACAAGGACCCGTAATTGTATATGTGATATGTTTTGTGTGTGTCTTCCTTTCTTTCTTTTTTTTAAAGAAAGTAACCCTAGACTTTATTGTACTATCAGTAAATAAAGAAAAATAAGATAATGGAACTGTGAAAATGTGGGCAAAATCCGAGGGCTAGTTTAAAAGTTATGAATCTTCAAATTTTTGATACACCTTTATAAAGGCTCCTTGAGTTAGCAACCTACAGGCCTAAAATAACTGCCAACATGTAGAACCCTCCATTCACTTTGCACCCAAAATACCACATTTTCCTCTTTTTCAAGAAAAGTAGAGAAATTTTGTATGGGTTGAATACGATATATGGTCACATAAAATCTGCAAGCATTTCTGGTGGTGATCCCTCATTTGAAATATGATCCATTTTTTTAAAACAAACTCATGATAAATCGCTGGAGGGGTTCTCCATGTATGACATCAAAGATTATACCAGAGTTGCCAATTCGATGACGCCCAGCATTGGTGGAAATGAACATTTTGATGTTTTAATAACTCAGACATTAAATTGCTATCATTAAATGAATAAAAATAATATGAACGAACTGTGAAAATTTGACCAAAATTGGATAATCCATTCAAAAGTTATGAATTTTCAAAGTTTTGATTTACACCCCTCATGGGCTCCTTAAATTGGCAAACGTACAGGCACAAAATGGCTACCAACATGGATTGCTCTCCATTCACTTTGTACACAAAATTTCACATTTTCATCTTTTTTTCCAGAAAAGTATATAAACAAAGTTTTGGGTTTTTTTCGGTTAATTAGATATATTATAGCCACATCAATGGTGGTGATTCCTCATTTAAAATATGATATTGATCCATTTTCAATAAATTTATTTACAAAGTGGATGAGGAGTTCTCCATGTATGACATCACAGATTATGCTAATTGGCTTTACGTTTCCAATTCAAGGATGCCCAGCACAGGTGGAATTGATAATTTTGAAAATTCATAACTTTTGAACGGATTATCCGATTGTGCTCAAATTTTCACAGTTTGTTCATCTGATTTTTCTTCATTTATTGACTATACATTATTGTCTGGGTGTAATTCCCCTTTAACATGTTCATAATTTGATCATCTTATTTTTCTTCATTCACTGACAGCACAACAATGGCAGGGTGAATTTCCCCTTGAAGGGACTATCATAGGATATTTCAATCCATTTTCACATTTTCATCCCTCAACAAACCGCGATTTTTAGGTATTCACTGACCTATGCTGTCTGGAGACGCATAATGTTTTGTAAACTTTCTGTATTTCCCCTTCTTTTATTTGATTGTGCGGTTATGTGTGTGTGTTTGTGCGTGCGTATATGTGTGTGTGGGCAGAGGGAAATAAAAAAAAATATAAAAACCTCGTCATTATTTGAAAATTAAACGCTTTAAACTAAGTTGATAAGACTTGCAGTGCTGATATCGTTTTTAGTGTAATGTTCACATCTTCCGTTGATAACAGATGAAATGTGGAGTTTGAACAAAAATAAGAACGTAGTTTCCCCTGTTACATCCCTCGGCTCTTGTCAAGAACGACCTCATAGACATCAAAATCATTCCGCTATACCATTTCCAAGCACAATCGCATCCCATTTTATGAAATCTAAAAACTCCAAAGGTCTGAATCAAAACAACATTAATGGTGTTTTCACTTCTACTGATGACACAATATTTTCATTTTTCTTAAAGTCTGTGCGTCACGCTATGAACATCCGGCCTGGTATGGCAGGTGTACTGGACGACGAGGTTGCTGATTGACAATGTCTCACAACATTTCCAAATAAAGAAAACAATAAACACCCACCATAAAACAAAAAAAAAAGAAACCTTGAAAATTATGAATTTTTAAAGAAAAATGTCGACGGTGTAGACAAGTCTCTCTGGAAAAAAAATGGCAACTTGCCAAGGTGCATGAGCGAGGACATTCTCTTTTACCAATGTTGTCAATCAGTGCAGTGTCGAGGTCCGTGCGTGCTGGTGGTATAAAATTTCACGGCGTGACGCACGAACTTTAAACTTTCGTGCTATTTGTGTTCGATGATAAGTCTCATCAGTGTCATGCTTTAATGCAAACGTTTTAAACGTCTGGTATTTTTCAAGTGTAAGGTTTATTTAAAGAAAATTTGTGGCAAATTTGTATAAATGGTGTAAATCTTCAATTTAGGCCCTAGTCAATTTTTTTAAAGCTATATAATTAGAATGGAGGTGCATTATTGTCCTCACATTGACAAGACCATTAGTGTTGTTCAGCATCACCCTGCCTCCTCCCTCACCTTTCCATCTTCCTCCCACGTTCAACTACAATGATCGGCCTACATACATAAATAAGCTGCCCATCTCTCGTATAAGCGATTCATGCATTCTGTTGAGCAATTGGCCTCGCACGTGCAGAACTAATAGACAGCATGGCGCGTACAAGCTAGGCGTTGACATGTTCCGAATTATAACCCGAGGGCTGAGTTTGGGAAAGATGTAACAAGGCTCCACCGCCCTTGTATCCTTTATGATGATTACAGGTGTATGGATGATAAGTCGTTGCTTGCTTACAAAAGCCCGACATAGCGATAAGTTATGTGTGTTGAACTCAATTATTGTCATTTTTTCACGATTAATGTTTTATGAAAAGACCCATATTTAGGTTTCATTTGTTTCTTTTCTCAAGACCAACTGAATATCAAGTTTGTTTGTCTTTTTTTGTGGGGGGGGGGGGGGGGGGCGAGTTTTGGGCCTATTTTTTTTTTAATTTCTATTTGAACACGAAGGAGAAAAACAAGAACATTTCATTCTAAATACTCTCATTCCCTGAACAGTCGTTTCGTGGACAATATCATCTGGTCATTAAAAGAAAAATATGTTCCTTCAAAGTTTCAACCAAGCATTTAGTTTCTGCATGCCACTTTTTGTCAAATGTCATGAGACACACCTTGGAGTCCTCATATACATGTAGTTTCATCCCACTATACTACATTTCTCGAAGCGAGTCTCCGCTCTCTTTTTTGCATGCTCTATCGCATCACTTAGCAGCTCTATTTATTCGAACCTGGGGCACCCCACATGCGTCACAAAAAGGAGAGCTGAGTGATAAACAGTGAATGTGAGAGATGAAGCACGATGGGTAACGATGTTTTCCACAAAAAGAAGCTCCCTGATTTGGTGATAATGAACGAATCGATTGGATTAATGTACAGTTGAAGAGCTGTCTTGCCAACATTTTACCAGTGTTAAAGATTCTAAGATGCTCTTCCACGTCTCGACTTTGACTTTTTTTTTATATTGGGGAGGGCTGATGCTCACAAAAAATGTAACCCCAACGGTGGCATTGATTTATACACATTGAGCAGAACTTTATTTAAATTAAAAATGATGATTCATTTATGAATTTTATTTTTGTCTCCTTATGGGAATCCTTTAGAGCACACCTATATTTTGAACCAGCAAAGTCGTTTAATCTTTTGGAAAGTGCACAGACAAAATGACACAGTTTGCCCCTTAATTCAATGCACCTATAAAGGCTTATATTGCATCTTTGAGGGTCCTTTAATCTTGTCGAAAGTGCACAGACACGATGAAGCCACAGTATTGCCCCTTTGTTAGGAAACAAAATACAATGAACCATAAAGGCTTAACATATATTGAATACAAATTCAAACAAATATACCCACAGATATACATGTTCAAATTAGCAAAAAGAATGCATGTAAAGACCGACTCACACCTTTGTGTTTTTAGCCTGCGTCGGCCTACCGTTTTCGGAAATCAAAAACGATCCCTGGACGCACAGCATACGCGGATCAGACGGTGGACTGACATTCGGCTTGTGCCCAATGGGCGTACGTCGAGAGTCAGTCCACCGTATGACCTGTGTCTTTGTGCGTCAAAGGAGCGTTTTAAATTTCCAAGTACACTGGACCGACGCAGGCTAAAAACGCAACTGTGTGAGTCGACCTTTAAAGTTTGTGTGTTATCGATATGATTGGAAGTTCTCAGTCTTAATACCTTCATTCCTTCCATCAATAACCCTGTGTGCAGGTATTGGAACAAATTAAAATCTACGTCTGAACCCCCATTTCTCAGTACATACACAACGTAGACAATGTGTATTCACACTACAAAATAAAGGTAAAACCTTTGAGGATGCAGTATAAAGCAACAATGTGAACACATTTTAGGGTGCAATATTGTACCTTTTCCATAAAGGTACCATAATTTACAAAATACATGTATTTAAACAAAAAAAAAAGCGCAGAAGTGGTGACGTTCGAACCAGCGCCATGCATGAAAGATCGCTTTATTCAAAGTCAGACGATTTATCGACTGAGATACATTATGTACCCGTTCTTTATGAGCGAACAATATAATTTCTCGTGAAATTTATTTTAAGTCTTATACAAAAAAAAAACAACAGCGAAAAGCTCAGTCAGTATAGAGCGTTTGACATAGATTCAGAAATGATCCCTAGTGGCGTGAGTTCGAACCTCATACCTGCCGCAATTATAGAATATTTTGTAAAATCTTGCACACCGAGGAAAAGAAACAATTTTCTGAAGAAATAAATTAAGATCAATCCCCAACGGATGCTCCAAGTGTTGCAAGAGGCAACATTGCACCCTTCTTTTCTATCTGCGTATACGAACGACACCATGTGTATTCATGTTCAAGTCTTCAGTACGGAGCAATCTGATATATTGTGCACTGCTCCAGTACAATGATTGGAATTCATTGCCCTCGGGATAAGGGGCGAGACCATGACTAGCGTATACTTTACATGCATAGTTTCAGAATGCATAGTGCCCTGTGCATGGGTAAACGTGTACGCCAGTAGGAGTTTTAGTGTTCGCTGAATGAGGAATAAGGTTGGCATGATAATTTAGAAATTGTAATAGATTCGTGATGTTTTCAGTTATTGTTTTTGTTGAAGTTACCAACAAATGTTGTACTCTTAAATTTACTTACCGTTGGGATTTACAGCATGATTTATATAGGTGTAACTATATACGGTATATGAATATATCAAAATTTAAATATGGAAAAAAAATCTTGATGAACTTTTTGTCTGAGTGTTTGTAATACTTACCAAGTCTGAAGAGCAGACATGCTGTACGAAACATTAACAACATTGAGTTTGAAATAAAGTCGATTTTAGATAAATTAAATTTGAGCGTTTAACTTATTAAAGTCAAGCGCCATGAGCGCCCAGCTGTGGCGGATACCGGCGCTATACAAGAGGCCATCATCATCATCATCACTCTCCTCAAGATGAAAAGTGAACCAATGTTTATTATTTCTAATATATCATACATAATGTGTGTGTATTTATGTAAACGTTGGTGTGTATATGTATGAATATGTGGTGTATATAGATTTAAATATTTGTTTTTGTGATATCTGACAGCACGAAAAAGAATTCATCTTTTTCCTCAGGTCTGCTACAGATCTACTAAACCGAAGGGATCACAATTTTGGTTTCTCCATTTTCTAAATTCACCGCAGTTACCAACCACCAATACCAAAAGCTCCGGGTAATGCTCTCAACGATGACGCAGTCGCCATTATGGAGTATTGGCCATCGATGGCATAAATTAAAGTTAAGAGGAAAATATTGGCAAGGCAGAATACTTTGGCCAGAGCGTTCGGAAATTGTGCATAATTTTCCATCGATAGAGTTCCTAATTTGATATGGACTTTGTGCTGCATTAGCCATTCAGTTGATACATATGACTTATTTGAGACCATCCCATGCTGGACAGAAAGAAAAAAAATCAGTGCCTGATGTATGCTCTAGTCGGAAGTATTTTTTTTCATAAATGGGTTAGAAAGGCTTGTGAAATATATTTCGTTATAATATTATTTGAAGAAATTGATACACACGTGTTACACTCAACTAGTTAGAAAAAATTGAAGAAATGAAAGCTTATAACAAATAGCTCTCATAAAGATTTACTAAATTTGGGAGAAAGAGAACGAACGTATTTTAGAGATAAGAAATTTAAAGTTGAAAAAAGAACACTGTGCACAAAAATAGAGCACGTCATATTTTAGCAAACTTACAAGTATGTTACCCGCTTTTACTCCTATATTGAGTCAACTTTAAATACAGTACAGCTGAAGACAACAAATAACATGTATCAAATTTTATAGCATATTTTTTAACAAACACGTTTGGTATTCTCGAGCATTGCCAAGCCTTTGTCGATATTGTAATATATACAGTATACTACCCCGCATTATTCTGTTACAGCACCCGTAATACCATTTAACAAGATTATGAAAACAAAATACAATGGCTGTTTTTTAGCCTGATACTTCACATCAACACAACTTTCTTAAAAGGAAACCAATTACATTCTTGATATAAATAAAGTGGACACTACATATTTCTAGAGTGATTCGAGTTTATTGGATAGAGAGCCCATTAGAGAAAATCTGATCTTGTTACGAATCGGTATGGAGAAAATTTGACCCAACAGCAAAGGCGATTTAGTCCTAGCTTAAGCCCTGGTCACATAGGGCATCGGAAGCAACACGATTCAACACGACTCATTTTCCTGAGGCAGTTATCTGTGAATTAACAAAGGGTCGTGTTGAATCGTGTTGCTTCCGTGGTCCTATGTGACCGGGGCCTTACAGTGGATAAGAGCGATGTGGTCTATGGTCATGCCAGTTTCCTATAAAAGCAAAATGGAAGGAAGATAGAATCTTCAGTATACTGACGAGAGCTTAATTCACTCTAATCCCAACACTAACTCTTGTAGCAACTTCTAGGTGTTTCACAAAGCTGTTGTTGAGTTAGGAATAATTTTGTTAACGACTGTTGGTTAGTCAGGACCAGAACTGGAGTGGGCTGCTGATGCTGACCCCCATCCCTTCCAGGCACTTACTAGTAATTGTTTGACACTAAAACAGTGGTATATTTGACCCAAAAAGCAACCCCAAACACCACACTTCTATAAATGACCATTTTGTATTATATGTAATAACTTCTGATTTCTCGGCATGTTTCGTGGAAAGAGGAGGATTCAGTTAGTTTACAAATTTGAACATCAATAAGAATCTTACTTAATAGACCTGTTAGTTCTTTTAATGGAATCGTCTCGTTCATTCTTAACTTTATACGACGAGCTTGAAGAGACAATAAAATGGAACTAGACCTTGATCAGACAGGTAACATCTATCGAGGTGGATCTTGATTGCATGAAGAGACAGAGAGCAATGTAACTCCGACATAGCGCCTAATTCTCACTCATTTCAATCTTTATTCTACATTTGAGAGACATTTCAAATTTAATTTGAATATCTATATTTAATTTGAATATCTATATATAAATTATTTCATGGCCTTATCAAAACGTGCTGGGTTGTTTTTGTTTTTACAAAAAATGAAGAAAAGATAGGTCGAAAAATAAAAATTCATTGTGCCACAATAATCTTTTAACGTTTCAGTCATTTTAACTGTTCTTATGACATAAGACAGCCAGGGAATTATATAACATGTGCGTATGTGTATGTTAGTATAAATGCGTGTGTAGGTGTGTGCGTGTTTCCATTAGTGTTTATACATGGAAAATGTGGGTATTGCTTGTTTGTGCTCTTGTGCGGGGTATTAAGATGGCAATAATAAAATGAAAGTATCTAGATGAATGATACATGTGAACATGTATATTTTAAATCATTGAATAGTTCAAAAAGAGTGTGTGGGTGCTGGTCTGTTTGTCACAAACAGTGTGAGCGTGTATGTTTGTATCGATTTGTAAGAGTTGAATACGGCCTAATATACCGAACAAGTACTTATTTTTGTAACAGTGTCTGTGCGTGGGCGTGTGTGTGCATTTGATTGTTTGTGTGTGCGTGTGTATTTAATTGTGTGTGTGATAATGTGTGTGTTCATGTGTGTGAAATATAATGTGTATTGCCTTTTTTGTTCTAAAATAAGGGGTACTAGGGGTACTATAATTGTGGGATTACTTTGTATGAATGAAATCTAGAGTAGATGGGAACATATAAATTCATGTGTGTGTGTGTGTGTTTCTATTTGTGTAGGTGCGTGTACGTGTTTGTATGTATATGATGGTCATATTGTTTTGTTCACTTGTGAGGAGTATTAAAAAAGCAGTAATAGAATGAAAGTATATAAATGGATGATACATGAGAACATGTATATTCATCAAATAGTTCAGATAGTGTGTCGGTTCTGGTCTGTGTGTTATAAACAGTGTGAGCGTGTGCGTATGTGTGTGTGTGCCGATGTGTAACAGTTAAATACTGCCTAATATAACAAGTACTAGATGTGAAACAGTGTGTGTATTCGATTTGTGTGCGTACGTGTGTATTGCATTGCGTGTGTGCGAGTACGTGTGTGTTCATGTATGTGAAAAATAATGTGTATTGCCTTTTTCTGTTCTTAAATAAGGGGTACTAGAGAAGTAATTGTGGAAGTATTTTGTGAGGAGGATATCTACAGTAGATGGGAACATGTAGATTCATATACTTCAAAGTGAGTGTGTGGATGACTTCCGATGTGTGAATAACTAAATAGATAAACTAATTAAAAACAGATTGATACATTATGGATAATGTATCATACTCAGTTTCCATTCCATGTACAAATATTATTATGCATGTCTCTGAGAAGTAGTGTTAGTGTATATGTGTGCGTGTGTAAAAAGAGAAACACATGCACTGATAAGGATGAAGTACTCAATAATAACTCTTGAACAAGCGCAAACAAATTCTCATAAACCTCACAATTATTGTACAGAACTCCCCATCTAAATTATCAGTCATGAATATTGGAGAAAGCTGAATTTACACATTCAAAATTTATTACAGTTTTAAAGTTCATGTCCTGCAATTCTATGACAAAGGATGACAAGCACATATATGGTTATTGCATCTCATTTATTGTTTTACGAATATAAAATATTGTACTTGATTAACCATTTTGCAATGTCACAATCATAGTTGCTCCTTCATATCTCCTCAAAAATCATCACAGCATGCATTGATTTAGTTTATAAATATGGGCAAGTAATCAGCTGATAATTTCTTCGAAACTCGTCTGTGCATCATTAATACATGAACACACATGAACGGGATAGCTAGGCCAAGTGCAGTGAGAGAGGCCCGGTTGAACTTTAACCTTTCAATGTGGCGGTCGGGAAGCGAGAAATGCCTGGTTATTGATCGATCCATGTCCATGGCGTCTTCAACTCCACGCTCTGTTCATCCCGTCCTGTGTTATAGCATGTGTGTCTTGAGACGGCCACCTCAATAACACCACACGTCGGATGGGGCGTGGGTGGGGATGGTCTAGTAATCGCCATCGATGTCAACATTACTCATGCATTCCGTAGGTCCCAAGATAACACTTAAAATATAATGACCAGTAGAGGAAAGTGTAACGAACTATAAAGGTCCATTACTCTACGATGGTCCTCATGAGGTATCAAATAAAGGTCATTTTAGATTTTCTAAGCTATGGTAGACATGTCCTGTTTATTTGATGAACACGAATGCATTTCATTCAAGGAAAGTATGGTTCTGGCAAGATCATTTAGATTCAAATATAGATATTGTACTGAATTGTACTTGTAAAAGTCTATACTCTTCATTAAATATATATTTTGATAATGATCTTCTAAGGTATCCCCTTAAAATACACAAGCAATATAATATCTAAAGTCCTCGCAATATAAACCTATTCTAGTATCTTGCATTTTTTGGAGAAAATAAACGGTAACAGTTTGACTGATTGCTGGAACTTTTTAATGAAGCTTAGCGAATGGTTTTCAAATAACTTCGCCTCCATTTATAAAGTCTTGTATACGTAATATTACTTTATGCCATAAGCATAATAAGTAATGGAAGAGTATATATCTGCTGTATTAAGGGTAGAAATACAATTTCATTTCATCAACATTCACATCTACACTCAAACAATGTTAATGATATGCAAATTACTAATTGAAAGATCATAATTTGATATCTTTAAAAATCAATTGTCACTATTGTTTTCAATAAATGGCGATATAATTCATGTGACGAGATTTCCTTTTTCAATCAGAAGATATGTATTTTGATATTTGAGCCATATAAGCATAGACATCGATTCAAATAGATATGATAAATATTTTGATACTCTCTTGTAACATCGTGAATATTCAACTCGTGGTAATCAAAGTGATACATGGTAACTCTATGTCACGATAATATTATATATTGACGCCGTCATAATATAGTTTTAAAATACAGTATTGTATTTTGTGACAGTATGCATATTGATGTTACATTTGGACGAGTCTATATATTCGTATATTTCATCATCACATTGCCATGATGTAACATAGCTGTCAAAAGATCAAGAACACACAAAACTTCTTTGCATAGTGACATTGGCATAGCCATCACGTATGATGTATGTTTCAAAATAGTCTCTCTACTTACTGCAAATATCAACAAACTATATCGTGAATTCATATGTATATAATAAATAATCAAATAATGAAACCAGCTAATACACAATTAATGTAACAAAAGTGAAGCCAAACTAAAGACAATCGACTCATATAAGTACAAAATTATCAAAACTATGAATGTGGAGTGGTGAACTCCTGCCAGGCACTTATGTGCATTTTCAGGACAACTTCCTTTGCTTTATAACCGAATACAATTGATAAACATTTTCCCCAGAAGTTTAGTCTATTCAGCTCTCATTATCCTTTTAGCACTTTTATGTAATTTCAACGGGTAGAATTTGAGAAGATAGCAGTAATGAAACTTTACGATTTTTTTTTGAAATAAAGAAATATTGATTTTTTTTTTAATCAATATATTTTTCTGACTTCACTTTAACGCCTATTTTTATGCATAAATAGATCACATTCAAATGTCATGTTTTGAAATGGAACGATATTGATAACACTCACATCCTATCAATTTTTACGACTTTCTCTTCCAAAAATTCACAAACACTTTTGGTTAGACAAATATTACTAAATAAATCACTGCGTATAGTATTATTTCAAGGAATATTGCTTTATATTTAAGCGTATGCCATATACAACTATAAACCATGTGGTCGAATTAAATCCATATGACTCTCCGATAAATGTTATTTTTTAGATTGACGGGACGTTTCGTCAGCAATGGAAACAAGATAGTTCCCATACATACATGATCATATATTCTAAATAAATAAAAAGATAGAAAAATCACCATTTATATTTTTGTTCACAGTGTGTTGAACATTAACGTAGACAATGTGACGATGAAAGTGACAAGATCCGCATGAACGAAAGACACTTGGAGTGAGGAGAAAGGATCATGGCAAAAGATATGAGATGAATTACATGGAGTTAAAATTGTTATTTCAGAATAAAGACACAAACTTATTTATATTGATGGTAAAATTGCAGAAAATTATATTCAGCACATACCCCAAGTAATGAGACTTTCGAAAAGTTTGCAATAGAATTTACTCTAGGGAAAACGGAGGTGTAAAATATTGAGGTAATACGAAATTTAAGTGGTGTACATCTGCATAAAACAATCCGGAGAGGGCAAATCTTGGTCAAACATAAAGAATATGAAGAGCTAAAAAAATTAATATTTCAGTTTGGATAATGACAAAGATGTCATATGTGTTTATATATCACTGTACTGTCAATTTATATATATCATTAGATGTGTTAAGCTTGGAAAACCAAGCAATTTGCGCATTCCTTTCATACCAATGGAATCATTATGGTCCTTTGGGCATAGATGATCATCGTCAACATCGTACATCAGATTAAGAATATTGATAATTATCATGATGTTAACATGACATTCTTTTGCAGGTAATATGATGAAAAATGATAAACCCTGCTCGACGTATAAACGTTAGAAATATTCCCTTTATTAATCCCACCCTCTATAAGGTCATTCACATCTCTTTACTTCGGATCCTAGGATTTATCTAGATTGCTTACAAATCACTTTTCTTTCGAGTTGAACACGTTTCCCGCTTAATCTAAAGCCTACCACACACTTTACATCTGATTTTTTTCAAGAAAGATAATATCAACATCTAAACGCCAACAAATATTTGATTGAGATTCTGAATACTCCAATTAAATAATTATGAAATCTTAAAAACAGCATACTGCAAGCTTGCTCGACAGATGAAAGTAGAAACGACTTTGAGTCGGCTTTGAGTCATAAGGAAGTCGTGTCGCGTCGGACCAGTGTCTACGACTGATATGCGCATTGACATGTTTAATATTCATATGGGTTTAGCGAACCAGAATCAGGTATAGATTAACATTCAAAATGTTCATATTGTATGCTAAGACGATCTAGTTCCCTATTGCGATTGTTATAGTGTGCGGTAGGCTTTAAAACATGCGACGATCTATGATTTATCAGCAAAAAATATATTTGCTTTGTACTATTTTGAAGCCTGTATGTAGCGTAGAATAATGTCAATTTCTTCGATAATGAACATGTTAAATATGGAAGTGATACTGTGAACGGAAGTTATGTGGCTTCTTTCGAGAGAACAAACACGTTACCTATTACAAACAATGTCTATTCCTATTGCATACACGTAATTGTTCATTTTGGAAGTCATTGGTATAATGTTGATATATAAAAACGGGCATATCCACGATTTCAAAGGATAATAAATACTATAACAAAATCAAACTCACGACACATTGGTGATAGATAATTGATAAGTCAATGATAAATATGTGTTACGACGCTCCTTCTTGCTCGCGTACACCCTTACGATTGCCACTCCCACAGGATTCTCTGTGACCGTTCGTCCAGTGGTAAGATTGACATTCCTGACTGCAGTACATGACCAGACGACAGCGCGCACACATCTTTAATTTGTGACCTGCTGATTCCTCAGAGAGAGCGCAGTTAGGTGATGAACACCATAGCACCATCTTTACCTGGGAGCAACGGTAAAGAAAAGAAGCTTTCTCTGGTTTTGAATGAGCGCCATGTTGGGAGGGAGCAGCAGCAGCGGCAGCAGCGAATCCACTGGACCCAGCGTAGCCTTTGCTTCCATGGCGAAGGTACTCACTGAGACGAGCGATCAGTTCAGCAATTTGGAAGCCCGATTTTGTGACGAGGTCATGTCGCAACATGAAGTGCCAGAGGTTAGCTGCCTCGCGCATGACCTGGTGATCACGAAGTATTGTGCGTGCCATAGTTCCACCGTGCTCGCAGGCGAGGTCGAGGATCCGGAGACATGTTTCACCGACCATGACCTGACGCGTACGTCTGAGCAACGATACTATGATTCCAAAGATTCCCGTTTGGCAGCAATATTCCATCACGTCTCGATTGTGCACCATCATCAAACTGTTATAAAGAACACTAAGGGTACAGAGAGCAACACCCATTACACTGTCCTTGCTGACAAGGGCATCACCATCACTGTTTAAATCACGACTGTATGTTCCGGATGTGGTCGTAGAGGAATCACTACAAGTACTAAGAGAACGACGAAGAGTCCGGCAGCAAGATAAAAGAATACCATGGTAGGGTATAAGAAGTTCGCGGAAATAGCCGACAAGATGATGTAAAGCAGGGGCATACAGGCACGACACCCATAACAATCGTATAACGTTGTAGAGTTTCACATCCAGGTGAACACGGCCAACACCTGTAATGGTATTGCATAGATAATCGATGCATTCAAACAGCAGTTCCTCCGCCAATCTCTGAACAAGTTGACAATACGATGGTTTCTCGCGTGCACTGAGCACGTCTAAGGCGTCCAACAGCACGCACAGCTGTGATTGGTCCTCGGCTCCACGCGCACCACTCAGGTGCCGCGCAAAATTCTTAGCATGCGCGTCCAAGTCCCCGTTCAAAAGTGCCGTGACAACTTTCTCCGTTGGTGCTCTTTTAAGCGGCGGTTGATACGAGAAGGAATTCCTCGCTCGTGCCCCATGTCGGCTTCGGGCACCGGACGATGGGCTGCTACTGCTACTACCGGCGGTTTGGGCCGGTGCTGTCGATCGGCTCGAGTCCATAGTTGAACTGGTATGAGGTCTGGCATATCGGAACCAGGGGCGTTGTACTAGGGAAAGAGTGGTCGCATCTTCACCTTGTATGTAGAGATGCATTTCCAGGTTAGCCCATTATAACCTGCAGCTATGTATGAAAGTATGGATTCCGTAGCGACAATCAGAATGTATTCAGTAATCTTTATTTCCTAAAGTGAAAAAAATTAACGACTGGACATGTCGAATCCGACGCTCAACTCAGAGGATACTCCAATATTCAAAGACTCCAATTTTCAATGATCGCGTCACTTTTAAAGGAAGAAATGCGGCAGATAATGTAACACCCAACGTTCCTGAGAAAAGGTGGTGATGTCTGTATTTCAGATTACCATCGTGTATTCCATTCTGTTCCGAAACTGAAGAAATTACAAATCTTGGGGAACGAGCTGCCAGATGATGGAGCAATCCAGACTACATATTCATTTACCCACACGCCGATACTATTCCAAATCACATATCACGCTATCGCTATGAACTTGATATCCCACAATCCATTTCACGAGATGACACTGGTACTATCCACTAGCATGATGTTCCTAATCTGCTCATCAGGCTTCAGACTGACACGAAGGGACACTCGATTTAACCGATGGTCACATTCATAGGCATTCTCGAGCACTTATATTATCACAACATGTAATTCCACAATTTTCCTAGCAACGAGGTGACATTTTAGTTCAATGAAAATCGCGAGGTGTCACCATTTATCCTTTTCAGCATGATATCGTCTTTTTTCTTGCGTAAACCACACCATAAACCCAATCAAAAGTGATGCACATCCATACGATGACGTTACTGCACCACCAACGAAATCAAAACTGGAAATTGACTAATTCTCTGCAATCGTCGGCGAATTTCTTACCGCTGCGCTGGTGGAATTTTCGTCAGATTCTGATGGTGGATGTGTCCGATGGGATGAACGTCTGTCTCATCTGTTGTCACGAAAGTAATGAAGACCTGCATGTGAAAGATATCAAGAATAGAAAATAATCTCTTTATCATACGAGCGTTATTATTCGGCGACAAATTGAAATGACAGGTATGAGAGAAGCCGATGTCAGGAACCCATGACCATTTACCAATGTTATGACATCCGCTGGTCGACTCACAATTTGATTACATCTATTGATGTCATTATCTACCACTCTGACAGCTTTATGATGAATTGTGTATAGTATTACACCGTTTTCTTACATTCACATACAATTTGGTTGAATGTATATAGGCATGACTTCAACTAAATGCTTGTGCTTAGAAATTATCTAAATGCGTAAGGTATAAATTCATTAATCACTTTAAGAGACCAGTAATGTTGTAATAGGTGGCTGATGATGGAACAAAAATTGTCAATTTGCATCAGACAGTGTTGGACTTGAAATGCATTTAGTCCGAGTATTTATATTCACTCTATGAGATACCCAAATGCAACGCTTCCAAAATACACATTTTATTGCATTTGAATGGCTTGTGAAGTAGCTAATGCAAAAATGCTTCATCTTGGGGTCAAATTCCGATTGCATCCTCCATCGTAAAGAGAGGCGTTACACCAGGACAACTCCGTTGCTATTCCATTGACAAAAGATGCGACTTCACATGCTTTCCAATGGGACTTTCGCGGACTTTTTGTTACGACCCTCTATTGCAACCAACCCATGAGTGACGAGTGCAACACTATTGATGTCATCCCCGCGAACCCAACAATATTTCCTTATGTAGAGCCTCTGGCCGATCCTCGTGTCAAATCCAATAATAGTACTTGGATGCCGTACAATGGAATGGTGTGTGTTGAGAAATTGACACCACGAACGATTTGGGCGTTTTCGCGAGTAGTCAACGGTTCAAAAGTGCACGTAAAAACCTTAAACTGATCCCCTTGTTGCCAACAGCAATTTGATGGTTTTACAGGCACACATCGTGTACTGTATATGTGTTAATGAACCGTATATATATGCTGTTATTTACAAATGCTAGCATTACCTGTATCTCTTGAAAGCAATATATTTTATTAGATTCGACATCAACTCATTCAAGATTTAATCTTTAAGTTTCTCTTTGAATGATGCCACCTTTCAGAAATCAATGTAAAATTGTCGGTAATTAAGGAACCATTGACTGATACCTTATGTTTGTCAGCGTATTAATTCTACTTTACTTTATAAGGACAAAAGCTGGGCTTCAGCTTCTTTGGTATTTGAGGGTGGCAAATCAGAACATGAATTTGTTGGTAATCAGGATCAGGATCATATTGTTTTAGCGTACATTTCGCACGATTTTTCTGCGTTATAGGAGCAATATTCATTCTAATATTGATTATCTAGTGTTGATTATTTTATAGTAATTTGATCGCATCATCGTCTGATTCGTAATGTTCTTCTAAAAAACACTTTTCCTTCGACAGAGATTCCTATATTCAGCTTTTGATGAATTTTGCTGTCACATGTATTTACGTAGCACTGACTTATAACATATTCATCTTAAAGGGCCCTGCTAAATCTTAAACGTAAAATGTCAATATTGTTCATATCTACAGTGCCATTGATCTATAAGGAGAGAAGTAACGAGACGTGTCTATCACAGCTCTTACGATTTTTCTATCTTTTACGTCTCGTGTCATGGTATCTGAAAAGAGACTTTCTTTTTTTCCTATACCGTATCTGAGGGTTACATCCCATTAATTAGAGGATTATGACTTCACTTCGCGTTCTACTTCTGCTCATTTCGTTATATATATATTGTATATGTGATTGTATATTGTATATGTAGGCCTATATTGTATATGTGATTGTATTTATGTGATTGTATTGTATATTGTACATTTGATTGTATGTGTGTATATAGTTTGTAGAATGGGCGGCATATAATATGGATATGGTGTCNGCTTTTACCAAAACTATACTTGGGCTTTAAAGGGTGCGTGCTAAATCTTAAACGTAAAATATTAACATTGTTCATATCTACAGTGCCATTGATCCATAAGGAGAGAAGTAGATATACATATCTTCATATAACGAGACGTGTCTATCACAGCTCTTACGAAACGGATTTTTCTATCTTTTACGCCTCGTGTCATGGTATCTGAAAAGAGACTTTCTTTTTTTTTCCTATACCGTATCTGAGGGTTACATCCCATTATTAGAGGATTATGTCTTCACTTCGCGTTCTACTTCTGCTCATTTCGTTATATATATATTGTATATGTGATTGTATATTGTATATGTATATTGTATATGTGATTGTATTTATGTGATTGTATTGTATATTGTACATTTGATTGTATGTGTGTATATAGTTTGTAGAATGGGCGGCATATAATATGGATATGGTGTCTCATATTCATCGCAAGAGAGGGCTAGATTTGCTCAGGACACTAGAGGAGAGTCCCGATGAGGATACAGAGAGCAATTCCTAATTACACCTGATCGAGACAGCACACAGCATTGATTCGCCGTTACCGTCTCAGTCAAGTGAAGATCAATTCCATCCCATTGGAGGCACACATGCTTGCGCTCACGTGAAAATGTCGAAATGTCGTAATGGGGTTATGCGTGCATTGCTAATGTGTTCAACTATGCGTGGATAACGCATGAGGGATGGCCTCGTGTGGTCGAGAACATAATATTGCCTGTCATGTGCTCGACAAAGTGTTCAGCAGGGACATACACCAGTACATCCATGATC
Source organism: Temnopleurus reevesii (assembly GCA_036244855.1). Lineage (NCBI taxonomy): Eukaryota > Metazoa > Echinodermata > Echinoidea > Temnopleuroida > Temnopleuridae > Temnopleurus > Temnopleurus reevesii. The sequence continues at coordinate 29,603 of BQKZ01000078.1, forward strand.
CATGTCGGTATAGGGGTTATACCAGTACGATTGTCTTTAGCGTTTGTTGGTTGCAACGCGAGCTGCCAAAGGATGTACCCTCCGCATGGCCTCATGTACTTGATCATGCTCTACCATGCTCTGGGATAATGTCAGACGACTATGCTAATTCGCATATGCGATGTCAGTCCTGCAAGATAGATTTAGAATACCCCTCGGTGGATATGAATCACTGATAAAGGCTGAATTCAATCGCAACGATGAATAAATGAGTGATGCCGGGAATAATTTTCCAAGGTTACATTCCTGTGGTGGCTGGTGATCAGATAGAAAGGGGACTGATGCCTTTTTAAATAGAGGTCTTAAGAATAAGTAATACTTGATTTCTACAAAACCGGTCTAAACGCGGTGTGCTTTCTACTGAGCAAATACACAAACAAGGAAGTTACACAAACAAAATGATGATAGACAACCTATACCAAACTTGGCAAAATAGCAAAACGTGCGCTAGTATAATAGATCTTAATTTTTATCAGCCCTATAACATGAAGAAAAAAAACGGAACTATGCTCCTATAAGCAAGATATGCCATACTTGAAAATAACTTAAACAAATACTATGACAACACATTGCAAAAAAAAAAATGAGCAGGAATTAAAAAAAAACATAAAAAAAATCACTGCACAAGTGAAATGCCTGTTACCTAAAACATAAGCGAAATATTTTCCGGAAATGGCGCCTTCATCATAAAATCAAACAAAAGTGCAAAGTATGTCACCTACAAGAATAACTTAAACCGTTTATAAAAACCCTTAGTTACACAATTGTCAGTTATAAGTGACTGACATAGTGGCAATAAAATGTAAGTGTAAATTTACAAAAGAATGAATTCTATAAAACATGAAATCATACATTTTGCAGTACTTTATTACCATGACAACTCCATAAATGTATAAAATATTCTCTTCATTTGTTAAAAAACAAATAATGTATTTACGCTTCGTTGATATTATTTTGAATGTGATTATGAGACGTGATGTTTTCTCATCTTGTCCCTATTCCATCCCAACATTCTTACGGGAATATACTAAAATATAAAGTTGACGAGTAATACCGTGAAAACGCACGATGGTGACGTAACTTGCGACCTACTTAAAGTTAGCTATGAGTGAAGTGCAGGCATTTATCTTTGGAGCATAATAGCTTCAAACACGAAGATAAAAAGCATTAGATAGCATGCGCATAGTTGGTTAAACACTCCTTAGTGTTTACAGATTCTCGAAAACAAGAAAACAAGGATGGTATCATAAAACCATCTGCTATCTTCAGTTGATAGCTATGCCTCTTGGTTGCGGGAAGCTGAAATTAAAGCGCCCATTTGTGCGACTAATTGCCTCGTTAACATTCTACATGATGTGTTCAACATTGATCACTGGAAAAGGACCAAGATAATGATGAACTAAGAGTCCGAATCTAAACACGAACAATGGTTCGTTGGCCAGCGCGAACTTTCGAGAATACCAATAAATTGGTTCTAAAAGCTCGTTTTATGTGTATGTGTTTTGTTGTTTTGAGGTTATAAAAGACCCATCATATGGTTGAAGATTTGCATTGGAATATTTGATTAAAACATCCAGTAGGCAAGCAAGTATATTGTACATTTACGCTGAGTAGAGGAATATTCCCTACGTCCCAGTTTGTGGTCCAATTGAAGATATGATGTCAAATTAACCAATTTACTTTAAGCCGTACGTTTTGTGCAAAGCACCAATTATCTTTAGAAGATATGAACATACTTTGCTCCCGGATCATTTTGGTATTGAATTAATGTTAGTCTTTCGGGATGTATTTTGGCGTTTTAAATGAGTAAATATATGCAATTCGTTTATATATATGGGTGTGGGTGTGTGTGTGTGTGTGTGTGTGTGTGTGTGTGTGTGTGTGTTTGTATGTGTATGTGCACATTATATATATTTGTACGTTATGGCAATCAATTTCTCTAGAAATTGTATGTAGATATTAAAAATCTTTCGAGTTAGATATAAGTCTTTTCTGTCTTTCCACAGTTGTACACACATTTTTTTTTTGCCATTTCAGTTGTATACAAGTTTTTTTTCTTTTCTCTTTTCAGATATATATAAATCTTTTCTGTCTTCCCAGTTGCATACCAGTCTTTTATGTCTTTCCAGTAATTTACAAATTTTGTCTGTCTATAATGTTTCAGCTATACGCGGGTATATCCTGAACACAATATTTCCGCAAAAATAAGTCGAACGCCAATTCAATGCTCCTATATTCAAATCAGAACCGGCTTGTGATTGTTGAGTTTGTACACTTCAATACACAACGTATAGGATATATTATAATAATAATAATATTACGGATTTACATAGCGCCTTTTCGGTCAGTTTTGACTGGTCAAAGCGCTTCCGATATCATTACCCGGTCACTGGATGGCAATTCAAGCCTTAGCATATACATGATCTAGGCAGCCTAATAGGCGCTCACATCATATCAGATAATGTGCTGCTGTCTCCTCCCGGTCCCCAATCACATCTGGGTAGAATACAGCTTTGTGGATACATTTCTTGCTGAAGGAAATTAAAACCATGGGTGGGATCCGAACCTACGACCCTCTGGTTGAAAGGCGAGAGTCATGACCACTACACCACGGCGCCTCCCTAGACCCACTTTATTTTACGGATATATATATATTTAAACCATGTTCCTGACTTTCAAGTTGTTTATAAAATTCTTCTTCACCAGTTTTCGTATACACTGTATAGGTTTTTCTGTCTTTCAAGTTGTATGAAAATCGTTTCTGTTTTCCAGTTGTATATATACCAGTCTTTTCTCAATTTCCAGTTTTATGCAATTATTTTCTGTCTTTCCAAATGATGTGTACATTTTTTGTCTCTCTAGTCGTATACAACATTTTGCTCTGTTTTCAATTGAGGTCTTTGCTCTCTTTCCAATGCAGTTGCATACAAGTTCTGCGGTGTTTCGGCTGAAAAGGTTTTACAGATAGCTAGTCCATATCAAATCCTGTTTTGTTTTTTCTTCATAACTATTAGAATTCAGACAGTATTCGTTGTGAATAACAAATAAGATACTACAAAGTTGTATATCCCGAGTTGTGTTTGATAATATGAATACACGATGCTGACACTACCAGATGCAATCAAATTTGGGTCCATTATATTTGTGACAGTTTGTTTTTAGTTGATACGTGGCAAATTATATGCCTACCAGAAGTTAAGAATAATTCATATTATTGAGGTTTAGCAAACGTCTCAAATTCGTCTCCTTTATTTTTTTTTTGACTTGTGATGTTATTTTGTATTATGTATATGAAAAAGGAAATAAATTTATTCAATTCAATTCAATTCAATTCCATGCTTCGAAATAAAAGCTCAAATAAGCTTGTCAAAGACAACAGGTAATGTGTCCAGTCTATTTAATAAACGGTCACCCAATTCCATATGCAACGACCTGGACCGCATTTCTTTCCAAGTAGTATGAAAAATAAAACCGCGCTCATGAATGAATAAAGGTGTAAAGTTATATTCACGTTATAATAGGTGAAGCGTCTTGGACCCTTTTACTCAAATCAACACGGACCGAGAGCACCGGACGTCTTGAAAAGTGGAATGGCTGTGTTTAAGAAAGTGCATTATGATCATATCTGCATGTGTTTGCTTAAAAAATTGGAAGGGTCTGCAGATTACTCACATAAGTTTACAAGAATAGCACGTCACCATTTTGTAACGCATTACGATTTAATGTAAAGCTTGGTTTGGGGTGCATGTCTTCACATATCTCCAAAAAGTATGCACAAAATCTGTTCATCAGCTCCATAATCATGTCTTCAGTTAATCCAGCGATGAGATTATTGCAAAATTACTATAAGAATAAACAGTGTATATAATCAATAATATCTTGCCGAAATGTGTTATGTATAATTGACGTGAAAGGGTTGTCCATGAACTTATTGTAATAACATTCCATTGCATCGTGCCACTCCCGAACTCTGCAGTATGATGCATATTGCATAACACGCCATGCAACGGGTAGTGAGTGGAGTGGATTTTGATCAGAGTTGACATCAATAATGCAAGATGTTGGTTGGTGAGTAGAGAGGTTCCATTAAGGGAATAGAAATCGAGAGGATAGTAAGTACCATCACAAGTACCCGATGAGGCTGGCACAGTGGAAGTGGCCTATGCGCATTAACATCCCATTGCGGAATGGTACGACATAAGCTCGGGAGCTTACGACTTATGAACCAGTCTAAAATCATGTTGGGGATTATCTCACTAATTGAGCTTTCACTATAATTCCACTTAAATACATGTAAATAACATTCCGGTACTGTCGGTTTGTCGGGTTTTCTGTTATCTCTGAGCACCAGTGGGTGTGGTGGGCAGGCTTCGGTAAATATGTTGGGTGTAAATCAACGACAGTGTGAGTCTTGTCTCTCGTCTTTTAACAAAACAACCTTGTTGATAATTATCAAATAGGCCTACATCAAAATTCTAGTCCTCAAAAATATCTTCAAACAAATTCTTGCCACCTTTGATGAATGTAACAAAGCCACGGCTGTAATATCTTATCGTTTCGTTCTAGTTGTATTCATTTGATATTTTTCGAACTTAGTCTAAAGCCACAAGAGAACACAGTGAGAACGGATTAAGTATAACAGTATGGTGAAAAGAGCAATCTGTCTGTAAAAACTGCTGACACTGGAAAATGGTAAAATGGGGATAACCACAAGCAAATGGTATGCACAGCAACACAACCAAGACATACTTTTATAGACCCAAAAGATGAAGTAACACGGTATAATCTATTTCCGTAAAGAGTATAAATAAGCCTCCCGAACAAGAAACTGAGCAACTGTATTTCAATGTGCATGGTGAAGAGACACTGGTATCATATTATCTTCCCTTTAACTCGTGTTTTGAATTTTTGATATCATCAACCCAAGACGCACCTGTATTACTGTGTGGTGTACAGAAAAATCAGGTAACGTGCGTTTGGGGTGTTCATGAAAACAAATTGCACCCGAGAGATCATAGCGTGACTTTCGCGATCCATTGCACACGAACACACAGTTTAATTGAGTGTCGGCTAACCGGCTTGGTGAGAACAGATGACGTCATCCAACATCATTATCATGACTAAGTCACTATCCTGTTGGAAGATGTCCTTTAATATTGATGATTTTAAGGAAATACTGTATAATGTGCATTGAACCCGTATCATGGACATGATTTTTGCAGTTTTCTGGAAATCAAAATGTAAAAAAATGTCAAAATGACTCTTCAAGGAAAAATGCTCTTTGTATGAAGTACACAAATTTTACTGCCCAACATAATGGTAGAATGATATGTGCTCATGTCTTTCGACAAGGTATTTGAGATTAATAATTATCAGTTTTCTGAGATAATGACGAGGATTCCCCCACACAACAAGATTAAATGTCTATTCATTTTTTGCCAAATGCCACATTTTTTTAAATAAGACCGGCCGAAGTACATTCTTTGACGTTTGGAATTTCAATGAGTAGGCCAATACACCCTTTCACTAGCCTTGGGTATATCTTACCCAGATGTAACTGGCCTCACTGCATACATCTGGTCTGAGTTGAACAGGCCAAAAATACGACCGAGCAATATAAATATTTGGAATGACGCAATATAAGCAAGGTAAAGTAAGGCATGCTGTACAGTGATATTGTAAAACAAAATATTCATCTCTGTGCTATCCAATTTCATCCACAAATTGGCAATTTGGTTGTATTACGTCGTAAATGGCTGCAATCTCTGCACGTCGGATGTGACCTCGTTCGGAAAACTCATTTGATATCTTCCACAAATAAAGTCCAGTGCATATCCTATGCACTCTTCTATTTCCTTGATAACATTAAAATATCTCGAGCATTAACTTCGCAAGCATATTGGAATTATAAATTTCGGATGGGCTAGCGAAAGAAACTATTTTTCCTCGGGGGCTTCGCACCTCGGAAAAATTGTATTATCAGCCTATCCTCATGATATTCCAATATACTTCTTTAGAGTTTTGGTCCAATGTGGTTTCTTGTCATGTATACAGTTGAAACTCAAGTGTATTTTTTCGCACAAAAAGGCAAATACCTTGTTAGAAATAATAAACAGTTAACTTGAAAATGTAACCTTATGAATACGTGCAAACAAATTATCTTTGAACCTTCAAAAGATCAATTACATGCTTTTAAGTAACTCCGTTAGTGAATTACCAGGTCAAGTACGATTTGATAACACTATTCTTAAGAAAGTAACTTCAACAAAGTTCCTTGGTCTACATATTAATGAAAAGCTGAACTGGACATCTCATTGTAGCAATGTGTGTAAAGTTATATCCAGAAACACAGCAATGATTTATAAATTACGGTCTTTTATTCCCGAAGATATCTTGCTAACATTGTACTATACGCTTATTTTGCCTTATCTTTACTATGGAGTGCTGGCATGGGCAAGTCATCAGAAACCCAGTTACATACAATTTTTGTAGCTCAAAAGAGAGTGATAAGAATAGTCTTTAACGAAGACTTCCGTGCCCATACCAATAATCTCTATTTAATGCAAACAAATTAATACTAAAGGCAGAAGACATCTATCGTCTACAGTTGGGCTCCATAATGTATAGTCATGCAAATAGAATGCACCCAGATGCATTTAGATGTATGTTCAGAAGAAATAATGAAATTCACAACTATTTTACAAGACATTCAACTGCCCTTCATATTCCACATGTGAGAACCACCTTTGCCATGAAGACGCTTGCTTGTAATGGTCCCAAATATTGGAATTCACTTCCTGTTAATGTAACGTTTTCTGTTAGTATAGCAATATTTAAACGCAAACTGAAATTACTGTTATTGTCTGACTATGCTCAAAATATTTCATTTTTTTACACTTCAATGTCGCAACATAAAGATAACGAACCTTTGAGGAGTTTCTGGCTGGCTAAATATCTAATAAAGAGAATACAAATGTATATAGAAAACGTATTTCCTTTTAAAGACATACTTATAGAACATGTTTATATATTATCTAGATGATATCAAACTCACATGCATCCTACTCTCGCCTTCGATCTCATTCTTCCTCTCTTTATCTACCTTTTCCCAATAATCTCCTAATATCAGGAATCTTACCTATTCCTTTCTTCTCTATTTAGTTTGGCTTTTCACTCTGTTATCCCCCCCCCCCCCCCCCTCTACACTCTATCCTTTTGTAAATAGTCCCAATCTCTTCCCTTCGAAACCCTTTTGTAAATATTGCATTTAACATCATGTAATTTTTCTTAAGTTCAGATTTGATACACATATAGTATGTATTGTTTTTTTTTCTTTCCTGTATAAGAAATTAATATCGTAGCCGAGTGTTCTGACTTACTCACTGGGGGCCTTCTTTTGACAAGTCTTTTACAAAGGTCTCCACTTTCTTTCGTTGAATTGTATAGTTTTTTCCCCATCTTTATTATCTTCTCCCTGGATTATGTGTACACTTTAATAATCTTTGATATTGTTGCACTTATAATGTACCATGTATATCTGTGAAAGAATGAAATAAATGAACAATGAACAATGAAACAATGAAACCTTGCACCTTTTCTGCAGGGTGCTATATTTTACATTTTTTTCAAAAACGCGGCAGCTGTGGGATTCGAACTCATGCTATGAGGAATCTCTTGACTCCACAACCAAACGCTTTATCAACTGAGCTATATAGTCGCTGCTTTTGACCATTGTACAGATTCATAAGACATTAAACAAAGACCTCATATACCTGAACGATGGAAATGCATCCAATCTTCCTCCTCAAAGAGGGACAGAACTTCAAAGTAAATATTTGTTATCAACTCCCGGCTAACAAAAAATCAGACTTGCTTTTGTCAACAGGTCAATAAAAGCGGATACACATCTTTAACGATAGAGCGTCTGGCTTGATGCGATTATGGCGCAAGTTAGAATCCGACAAATGCCGTGTATTCTAAATATTTCACAAACTATTGTACCTTTATGAAAAAGATGCAATATTGCACCCTAAAAAGTTCTCTATTGTTAAATCATTTACAACAGAATATTGACCTCTATTATATGAAATTGGACGTCTCAACTTTCACTGTATAATTTATCTAAAATACAGAAAAAAACTAATGCTCTTGTAGATATGGGCAAAATCTATTCTGACATCCCTCCAAGCGTGACACTTTAATGTTCACAATTGAGCAATCTGTCGGTAATCCGTCGCTATATCGATTAAAATTCATATTTTGACTAATGTATATATGCGACGGTGGTGGGGATGGAAAATACAGCGTGGTTGGTAATTACACACGTCCATGATTGAAAGTGCATTAGAATGTGTTTACAGATCCATGGGCTGGTGTTCCCAAGCCATTGGCTCCCACATGAGCCGTGTCTGTTTGATTAAGGCGCCGTTTGCTATAGGGAACAACTCATCTACTTGTCGACGGGATTTGTCATCCCACCATCCACAAACGCCTACACACTGGGGCAATAATAAACTGGCTATTTTAACATGTGCAAAAAATATACCTGCCATAATATTCTCTCATTTTGATCACTTTCTTTCCATCATTTTTTCGAATGTATTTTGAAGCTGCTGATTGCAAGCGATCACTTTTTATTTCAAAGCAAGGTATTCACGGAAGATGATGATAATACCAATATAGGTTTTCGTTGTGCCTTGGCATAAAGCCTATATGAAGTGTGGCAATGAGTACGTCTGTCGCGAGATGCGCCATTCCTTTTCTTTCAAAGTTAAATCGTTAGAGATCTAAATGCAAAAATATTTCTTTTACTTTTTTTTACAATGTCACTTTTTACCACTTTGTATTTGTCACTGCAAAATACAAATGTCAAAAATAACGAGAAAGGGTTTAAATCATATTTACTTTGAGCGCAAGCATGAAGAGTCCATTAGACAAGCTCATCAAAGATCATCAAATTGACTCTCGAAATAAAGATGCTCATAATTAAAGAGGTCTAGAGCTACACTAAATAAAGTATATGCATATCTTAAATCCTTCAAGGAACTGTTCTAGTCCCCAGCATTTCATATGATATCGAATACAGCTCGGGGGGGGGGGGGGGCACATGCTGTTACAAATGACCAGAGTGTTTTTTTTTTAATCTTTCGTTGTGTGATGTTACAAGACGCACACTTCATAATGATTTACGGAATGTTTAAAATGCATGCTGGTATTGTAGGCTACGCTGCACAATTTGGCAGAGTGAAAACTGATCGGAACAAGATGCAGCTTCATATATTGGAGCTCATGATAAGTATTTGATTATATATTTACGTAAGTTATCCAATTTGAATGTAGATTCATGTACATGTATAATGCGTATATAATAGGCCCTATACGTTTTATGCATGTGATTAACTGATTGCTTTAATGAAAACATATTAATTACACTCGAGTGTTTAATCGATAATCGTCGGTTACATAGAGTTGACAATTCAAGCGATGATTGCATAAGTGCAGACTGAACAAATGTATTCCAAAATAAACATCAGTAAAATCAAATAAGTACGCTGATTGAGTGGGCGTATACAAGATCTGACCCTGGACACAGTACACCCTCAGACAGGCAATATTGGTAATTGCATATAACCTTCTGAAAATACGTACCCATTTGTGAGTAGTTAATTCCTTTTATCTTGTTTGAAACACCAATACTTGGAAAATTTATTCAATTCAAGTTGAGCGATAGGGCGAAGTGAAGTTAGGCATCCCATAGACAATCTACAGTAGATAACAACCTCGTTTAACAGTCCATGCACCATTGGGTGGGCATTGGTAGTGACACTCACACACAAATGGGAACGATCTCGCTCAATTCCTGAATAATGTAATCCAAAATTGTAGCTGTACATGAAATGGTAGATTGCGTTGGCTGGAGTGGGTGCAGATTAATCGTCCGATGTTACGTCGTGAATTTAATCAATCCCAAGAGATTCTCAAACTGGATGGGTTGTGTTTATTTCAGCCTTTGAAGAATGATAAGTTCCAAGCAGCCGCAAGAAGGACGCGAGGGATTGGCAATATCCTGCCGAATATTCTACCGATCATTTGGATACAATACCAGCGAGGGTTTGTCGTTTCTTTCCAAACCCTCTCACATTCCGGGCATTTCAGCCGGGAAAGCGATCGATCGACTGTGCCGTGAGCGCGTCGTAATGCTACACTGGGCTGGTGCATGGCACGAACGCTATGCTACCCACGGAATGCCTGACATTTCGCACGCATGCATGGGTGAATCGGGTTTTCCCAAAGGGATTCAACGCTTAAAATGAATGGGTTTCTCGGCAAGGAATCGAAATTTAGAGCAGGATTCAGATTGAAAATTTTTCTTTGACCACATCATTACCACCTTAACGAAAAAATTGCATCAACATATTGACAAAAATATTATCTCCCAAATTAATAACTTCAAAGTTGTCAAACCTTGCACTTTGGATATCCCGCCCCTCGATTTGAGGTGCGGTTATTTCCATCTCTCAGATTTGACTAGAGGTGAAACAAAAAAATTAATGATTTAGTTACTAGGGATCCAAGGGACAGAAGGGACACCGGCCCTTTTTGGTGATAATTCAGAGGGTGCCAACAGTAAAGAAACGAAGGAGAAGTAAAAACAATAACAACAAAAACAACACAAAGAAACAAACAACAAATAAAGAAACAAACAGCATTGCTCCCTCGCATAATTCCCCTACCCGCTCTTTCATCTGATATAGGGCCACCAAAAACCAAAAGAGTCCAAGAAAAGGACGTAAAGTAAAGACAAAAGTAACAACAAAACAACAATAACAACAACA
>BQKZ01000078.1:48051-58250 GCA_036244855.1 Temnopleurus reevesii
AAAGCTGTCTCTTATACACATCTAGATGTGTATAAGAGACAGCTTCATAAGTAATCAGCTATTTTAAATTCTAGTGGTCATTGGTTTCCCCTGAGCAAACGGTTCCGACAATCTCCGAGCTGACCAATTTCTTACATGCTGCATCCATGTAGAAGGCATCAACGGTCCCATCCAAAAAGCTCTTTGGTCCCATCTCACTATCCCCCCTACGGATTTATCGAATCGTCCATCAGATCATACCGGAAGTATTTCAGTTTACTCGGTGATCACTGAACCAAGTCGAGAGAGGCTTGCATCGCTGCCCGAGCTCCCCGCATCGCCCCGCTTGCAATACCGCACGAACGCACTCAACGAGATATTTTGTTATTGGCTGTTTCATCTTCATCTTATGCCGGGGCCGCCTTGGCAGAAGCTTCGGAAAAACAAAACTGTTGAATTCATTGGTGATTTCTCAAGATAACCATTACTGAGGAAAGAAAAAATGTCCTGGACTACAGTATGAATGGCAGTAGTTAAGTTTGATTGTGGATTAATTGACGATTGACTTACTTTTGCGAGCAAATCCGACCTCTCCGCCATCATCATCGGAATTTAGAGAAAACAAGTCAAAGGAGAAGAGATTGGACGCTGCACAAGAGCTAGAGGTAGAGCAATTCAACACTGAGTTGACGTAGGGTGATCTTATTTTCAATCCTGTGAATAGCTGTTGGTGAGTTCAATTAAAATTCAGAATTTTGATCCAGATGAACAGTAATATGCTATTTTTAAAGAACAAATTGTAGTTCAACAGGTGATGTGTGATGATTTCTGATTGGGCATGCCTCTGATTATTCATTCAATCATTATTAGGTTTTGTTTTTAATTATTTGGATTTCATCATATTTTCGGCCTGAATCATAAACAGTATCATTGATGGAAGTAGCAAATATGGAAAACAAAATGCCAGGCCATGTTTATTGGTCAGCCTTTTTTTTTTTTTTTAGATGGTCCAATCAAAATAGTTTGATAAGAAGTGTATACGGTAGTAGTACTCAGTAGCAGTGTGCATGTATTGCAAATTTAGTAAATCTAGACTTGTATTATATGCAAAAAATGTAGGCCTATTGTAGCTCTTACTTTGCACAGCTGTCAAAACCCTGACGCTGCGCTTGCTAAACACAGGTTGAAATGATAAACTGAAGTAGCACATACATGTATGATACATAGATCTATTAATGTATATTTCCAGGTCTTAAATTTATAATATTTCGGGCAAGTCCGCTTTCCTTCAGGGCTCATTTCTGCTATGCATATTGTAGGAAAAAGAACAAGGGGCACTAAAAATCTCCAAGACTAGTGAGGAGGGAATTGAGGCCAGTGGTAGCCAGTTAGTGAGTTACAGGTACGTGAATGTACAGGACATCAAACCCAATATGGCAATAGCACCAGAAGTCATTCTTTCCTACAACTGTGAGAGTATCTATGGAATACCCTTCCTGACAACGTTGTGAGAGCATTCTCCATCTATGGCCTTCAATTAATCTATACCTGGTTTACATGTATACTCTCATCAGGTAGTTTGGTTAACAAACAAACATATGTGTCCGCCAAGTGGTAAATATAGACGTACATGTACATGTATGCCGATATGTATTTGTCTCAGGATTTTGCTCGTTGGTGATCTTGATATGACAATAGTCTTGGCCTTGCCTGTGAATAAGTCCTTTGGCAAGTTTGTCTTCCTTTCTCCATATAGTAGATTTAATAGTTATTATCAATTTGTAGAGTTTGTACATGTGTGAACTTCAAAACTTTGGAAAATACAAGGCCCTGAAGATTAAACAAATTGCTAGTCCTAACATTGTTTAAGATCCATCAATCTGTAGAAATGTATTTTGCATCACTTGCACAAAGGTTGCCAGCAATTTAGTGACTCATGATTGTTGAGCCACCCCATACATGGCAGAAGGATATTCTCTATATTTGAACAGCAGGGTGGAATATCTGGAAGCAGCCTAGCTAAACACACTGGAGCTGAACATGCAGTACATGTGCATTATTCAGATAAAAGCTTTGTGAAAAGTCTTAATTTCAAAACATATCATGTTGTACATAATCCCTAAAGGATGTATAGAGTTTGTGCGTGGTGTCTCCCATACTTTCTGCTTCAGATGAGCTTAAAAAAGAGCTTTCTTTTCTTGAAATACATTGTCTCTGGTAATTCTTTACATTTATATTCTATCTAATTTTCATCACTGGGGAATCATGTGCATGCTTTCAAGTTTCAAATCCAATTACAAGACCTTCCAGGTAGCAAGATTTTTTTATAAATTTTACTCAGTATCCATTTTCTGTTAAAATATGTAACATCAAAACTCTATTTTTTATTCAAAGGTTAGTAAAGAAACAAAGAAAATATGGATACTCCTGTACATGTGTTTTTCTGAAATTTTTAGTAATAGCAAGATTGATCATCAGAAATCAAGTTGACTACATCCTCTGATTCTTCCTTGAAGGAATGCCCAGTCTACAACATATAATGGAGAGTATACATGTACTGTGCATAGGCCTTCTGAACATAAATTTGTTTTGTGAGAGATTTGCTTCGATTTACACGGTGCTTTGTGAATTTTCTACATGTCCAAACAGGTAGGCATATATCAATGGAACCCTGTGGAAAGGCAGTTCACATCTTTTGTTCATTTATGAATGGGTGTTAAAACCTCAATTCAGACACTGTAGGAGGAACTGACTCAATATTGTTCCTCATGCACAAATTTGAAATAAAACAGGCCTATACAATGCATAGGTTGAACCAGTTGGTAAATATAAAATGGAGTACTACAAAGATGCATTCTACCTCTTTTGTTCATGCTGAATGGATATTGAAACCACAATGCAGTCATTGGGAAGCATAGAAGCACTGCAGGCATTATCAAGTTTGTGTGCAGGTTCAGTCGAGATTGAAATTGTACAAAAGCATGAATCATCAGCCCTCCCCATCTCCTCCAATGTCGCTATTTTCTCTCTCCGTAAAGATTTACACATCCAGGGGCTATTATTCCATCTGATACCTTATACTTATTACAATTGATTTCGCTGCAAACCCTTCTGCTGGCTCAGAATTATTTCAGCTTTGCCAGGCAAATGGGGAAGGCATGCATGCTGTGGGTGATTAAAGGAGAGTTCCACCCTTTAAATAACCTGACATTGTAATAAAAGCAAACAAAGAAGACATTAATCGGATATTTTTTCAGTAAATGTTTAATTCAAGTTCATGCAGTTACTTACATCCATAGAAATACAAAAAGTACATTGCACATATCTGATGAAGTACATGAGGATACATATTCTTCCGAGGATATGTACTGTACATTGTGCTTTATTTTTCGTATAATTGTTCACCCAGATGAATGTAGTAGTATGCCTGTAGAACATATATTATGAAAAGATTTTTTGGTATCATGCATCAGGTTTTTTTTTAAATAGATGAAACACTAGTAGATGGTATTTTTATGATCATAATTTCTGGAACTTGTGGAAAAAATTATGTGTTTATCTCTGCTGAACCATTTTGAAATTAATTTTCATTTTATATGAATATGTGTCTGTTTTATTAAAAGCCAAACTATATTATTAAGGGAAGCCTTCCCCTTTAAAAACTGGTCATGTAAGCGGAATGCTCACCTTCATTTTTGGAAATTGTGGGTTGTTTGGAGGACAACAAGCTGTGAAGATGGGATTCTGGGGCTCAGGAGGTGGATCAATACTCTATTCACTGTGTGCACTCGGTGGAATATTTACCCATGGAACTCGATGAGAATATCACAAAAAAATGGAATGGCCTGCCTCTATTGAGGTAAAGAGTTTGACCTTTATTGTGCAGGGTTACAGTAATTTAGTCCTTTGTAATTTTCAGTGAATATTCTTCCCCAGATAATGGCCACATTACATCAATAGGAGCTTCATTTGGATGCTGCAGGACATATTTTGGGACGTTATAAACATCCTCCTTTTCTATAGAGAATTATGTGAGAAAAAGAATGATGTATATTTTGGGATACCTTGCAGGCCTAACATACATATACCTGTACATGTTTTGGAAAATCAGAATATTTGTGAGGAATGTAGTGTACCATATTTGAGAGAGAATTTAGCCTGCAAAAATAGAATGTTTTGGAAGGCATTATAATATTTTCAAGCTGTTTTTACATATGAATGCACATTTGAGTTCAACACGAGATTTGGTTGATTCAAATAGAGTTATACTGTAGTTTGTTACAGGTCTATGGATTAATTCACCAAATGTACATGTACACTCTTCTTTTTACAATTTTTTTTTGTCTTAATTTAGGATTTTATTTCATTCATGGAATGTGATCATGTAGGTGTACGTATGTGCATGTGCAATACAAAGGAAAAAGAGGACCAGTTCCATACAGCATGATGTGGTTAAGCTGTATTTGAACTTCTATAGATACCATTGCATATTTCATCCAATTATTGTTTGATTTGATTTACACGATGATACCTGCATCTACAATGTAGCAAACACTTACATATTATTTTAACCTTATCATTGAATTTGCATAGAGTATAAATGTACATGAAGGTATGCACAACATGCATTCAAAACTCGCAAATGAAATACAGGTGTAGGCCTACAGTTTTTGTGTAGACATACATGTATATTATTGTCATTTGACATGCATTTGTTCTGTTTCCTGATTATATTTTGTCCAATCTGACCAAGGAATTATTGCTAGTAGTAATAATTCCTTGATCTGACATGCAAACATATTGTTTGAATAAAGGCCAGATTTTTACTGTTCCTTTTGTTTCACAGCTGATTTCACATTCAACACAGTGACAAACATGTACATTTACATGATAAAGTAAAACAGATATGAAATACAATGTATGATTTCATTCATTTTCGAGTCACATTCTGCTAATAGATCAAGCCTTAATTTTCCATATTTTAGAGGCAATTCCATTTTCATAATAATGGAAAAAGAAAAAAAAAGAGGATACCAATAATCTCCTAGGCCAGTAAGAAGGGTATTGGGGCCAGGGTGATATACATGTATCTTTACTGCAACTTGGTGTCTTTCTGTGACTATGGTGGCTGCCCTTTCTTGTGTGTTTTATGATTGTGGAAGTTTTAGGTGTTTTCATAGTCGAAAACTCCCTCATTTACGTACATGTACTCTACTTGGTCCTTGTTAAAAATAAGTTTGTCTCTAATAAACATGCATTGACCTATGTACAGTTCTAGAGTACTTCAGAGGTAAAATGTACACAATATATTTTGACTTTAATACCTGGAGTTATGATGAGAGCACTGCATAATCAGTTTGGTATGCCAAGAAATTGAGAAATCCTCGGCCTCAGCCCATAGACAGTCGGAGTGGTATGTCTATGCTCAGCCTAACTATTTTAAGATTTATTTCACTCAAGCGAAACTTTGCCGTTGGATGTTTGTCCTGACTTTCCATATAACCCTGCCCCATGTGGTGTTTTTCTTTGCAGTTCTGCAGCAGTTCCATGTGCTCAAGTTCATTTCTCTCTGTATTCTTTCTTGAATTTTCCTCACACAAACATTTATGGTCATTATTTCAAGCTACATGTATTATGGGCTCATTCAGGCCTGTCTGAATATGGGAGTTGGGGGGGGGGGGGGGGGGGGGGGGTGGGGGCGCTCTATTTGATGATGGTCCACACTCCTTGATCTTCCAAACGAAATAACTTTTTTTAAAATGGTTAATCTATCTTTTAATGTAGGCAATGCTCTGTCATTTGCTCCCCCCAAATTTGTAGAACTTTGCTTCTCCAACCATAGACCTACCTCGGTCTATGCTCCAACAGAGCTTCTTCAACCCTATGTCTTGGAAGACAAAAGGCTTTAATACAACACATGGACAAAGTTGTGATTTGGGAATTTGGGTCCAGAATCACAGTGATAAACAAGTATTTCTTCATGTATTTGGGTTAGGAATGAGTTGAGAATATGACCTACAGAGTTTTCACCTGCATGAGCACTACACCTTTGCATATTTTTATGGGTAAATTTTAAATTGTTGTTCATCACTGTATGTTTTATTTCCTAGTCTATGCAGAGATGTGTTATGGAGTGAAAAGAGAATCCAGGGTGGTTGAACAATGCACCCAGCCAAAATTGGTTTCAATTGGAATAACTAGATGAATTCTCTCTTTAGTCTCATATGCATTGCTGAATGTCATGTTTACAGAGACACTTTGAACTCTTGCTCCCACGTGTACCTTCGTTTGAAACCATGCATACTCCCATGTTTGTATCTTTCACCACACAGTATGCTACTTTCTGTAGTGGCTCCTTTTGGGTGTGGATAGTTTGGTTACATACCTCAGTGGAATTATGAATATGATCATGCCATATGCCACTTATTTCACAAACGATGTGAAACTGGCATCATTGGTGTTGAATTTAAAGTTTTTGTGATCATGCTTGGTTTAGATTCTGCTTCATAGGACTAGACAGGAGTCGGGTAATATTTTGGTAGCCATTTGTCTGACTAGATCACATTCCTTTCAGAACCTTCACCCTTGATGAAATTCCTGAATGGTTTAGGATTTTTGAGAGTTTGAACATTCAAATGTAGGCCTATGTGAATCTGAATGAAGGCAGAGCTAACATTGAAAGAAATTTCATGAATCTTGTAATGATTGTAACTTATGATTGATGCATGTGGGACTATTAATTGGCAGAGATATAGCTCCATGTAAAAATTAAAACATATTGGTCAATGATGTTGAATTGTTCAAGACATTTTGGTGAAATAATTACCAAAATGCATAGTTTTTAAATGTAATATTTCAAGCAGTATAATACACAATGGCCCTTTCTTTATCTGGTAATTGTCAAGTAGAAACAGATTTCTAAACATCTATTGGCCCAATTGAACTTTGAAGAACCGTCCTATTCATCATTTAAGAATAGTGCCCTTAGTTGCATTTCAAAATGGCCACAAACTGTAGATCTACTCCTTTCTATAAAAGTCCATTCTTGGAGTATTTCACACCTCATCAAAGGACACCCATACACAAAGGCAGTGCCCCTTTGATCTGAACTCTCCAGTGAGAACTGAAAAGCCATGGAGATATAATGGAAAAGCCCTTTCTTCACCAGGACAATGGAGCCAGACAGTTCCCTCAATTTTTTCTTTGAATCTTTTATTTGCATGACAATAGGGGCAAGTTTCCCCCTCCAATTCTCAGTGGTTCTATTTGTAATACTCTTTCATGGGAGCACAATGGCGTCTCATAAAAGCCTCCAAGTAACTGTTTTGTATAGTCTCTAACCTTAGGGTAAGACTAAAGCTCCTTGGTAAATATAAAAGACCCATATACACATTGTTATTATGAGATGAATATATATTCAACATAATTGTTTATATGTGTAGTTTTACTGAATACAGTTTTAACTTAAAAGGTGGGGAAAAGTGGATATGAAAATCCCTGATTCTGGTGCCAGATTCGTTTGATTACCATAGTCATACAGTGTAGCAGCAAATATTTGTATTTTGAATCTGTTGTTCCTGAAATTCTGTCATATGCAGTGTATACAGTATGTATGTGACAACATGAAGTATAGTCTCTCCTGATACATTAATTGTTGATGAAATATTGTACAAAGGGTCTACAAAATGTCATCTTGTTTGTGTTCTGAATCAAGACTTCAGAAATCCCATGGCCATGACATCTTGAAAAAAAAAAATACTGTAGCGTTTACCTTGTGCTAATTCACACATTCTATATGTACAAACCTTTCAGAGAAGCTCATGCATTATGGACAATGAACCTTGCCAAGCATGACTCATAAGATGACAACTCCTAGATAAGCCTTGTTGGGTCACTCCTCCTTTGAATGACCATCGATTACTGAACTATAATACAGTCACTGACCCAAAAGCATGCCTGCATGTCCGTAGTCTTCAATCAGAGGCAATGTTTTTACAGCAGTGTTGTATTCCATAAATTTATTCATGGAGTTCATGTACACATAACTGGTCACCCTTTCTCTCATGCTACCTCAGCCACACAGGGTACTAGTACAAGAAAGGGTCATTAGTCGTGCGTAGCATCATGCTTTATACATGAAATTCGATGAACAGCTTTCTGAAACAAGGCACCAGGAATAGAATATTCCTAGATTATTGTGTCTTCTAAAAATTCATATGTAGCTCTATCCACTAATAAAAAAAAAATGGCAATATTACATCCATGCGAGGGCATTTGTAAACTTGTCTTGCCATTTGCCTTCTGAAGGGTGGTGAAGGAAATAGCTGTCCATCAAAGTTAGATCTATCAGTATGTGCAGTTCATTAGAGGTACATGTACATGAAGTGTGAGAAACTGGAGATTCATGATGATGAACAGCTACATACCGGTCAATGTCTTTAGAACTTTTGCATGATTTGCAGTGCAGAAATGTGAAGATGGGGCTAGCTACTTAGAAAAGGAAAACTAAAGTAAACATGATAAAGGGTCTGTGTCTGTAGTCTACTTGCTCATATGGATGTACATGTATGTATTAATCATTCAGAAGAAGGGTTGCTTTCGGTTCTTTTATACATATTGATTAGTTTTACTACCTTGCTCCTTTACTCCTTGCTTGACCGAATAGAATTATTTATATATGAAACAAGGCATTGTGCTGTACCTTGTGCTCTCTGTAGTACCTGTGCTTATTGGAAGTTGTAAAGTTGTGCTGAATATGGTTTGAAATAAATGTGTACATAAATTACAGAATAAATGACATGTGTATGATTGAAATTCTAACAACTTGAATTCTACATTTGCCCTAATTTCTTAAACATGCATCTGCTAAATTTCAAATCATTTGCATCGCAATGAGGTACTTTAGCAAAAAATTCATCCACACAGAACTGCACTCAACTCAGATTTTGTAAGTGGTTGAAATGCTATTAACAGCCCCTACATGTAGATGACAAAGCTAGGGTAATAATGCTAAATTCAAAGAATGATCGGGAACTTTTTAACAATGTTTAGTGTGATATCTGATCCATCCATGGCAGATGTTTTGTGAAGGTGAATGTGTACACAAGGATATTGTGCTAGCCAGCTTGTGCTAATTATAGACAAATAAAGTGGAGAGTCTTTTAAGAGAACATGCATGTCCCATGTCTGTCTACATTTCATTCATGTCATGGAGCACCATAAATCACAGGCTGAAACTGATACACATGCAGTACATTCATATCAATAATCCCCCTGTCAATCCCTTGTCTGCATAGGGTAGATGGGAAAAGCATTGATAATAATGGTATCATGTATTTTTTAATTCCTATTTTAGAATAGGCATTAATACCCTTTGGTCCCTGCAGAAGGAAACATGTCTGCAGTAAATCCATGCACATCTTCTGAAGTATTGTATTCATCACTGTTTTTAATCACATTCCCTTAATCCTATTAAGGTACAATGTAATTCCTACATGGCCAGGCCCTGAACCAACATCACAAAGTATGAAAAGAGATTTAGATAAGCCAGCCCCCCCCCCCAAAAAAAAAATAGTCTGGATGCCCCTAAGAGCCATTTTTTTTAAACAAAAAGCGTTGGTCTGTCAGAATATTATTTACCTTGTTTTTTTTATGTTTTTTTTTATAATGCAATTTCCATAATTCAAGGGAAAAAAAGATTTTGAAGGGGAGGAAAAGCCAAAGGCTATGTTCAGATCATATTTCAAATCTTTATTCATAATTTCTGCTGTGATTTTTTTCAATTTTAGTGGAAAGCGAAAAATAAAATTTAAAAAAAGTTAAGATTGGGCCAATCAGAGGGTTGGTTGGTGGAGGGCATCCAAACAATTTTTTTTTCAGCCTATTGTAAAGATCTATTTAGCTAAAGAACAAATACAAAATGTGGATAAATCAAAATAAAACTGATAGAAATTATTAAATTGCTCCTTCAGATCTGTTGTATATATCCCAATCAAGTAATTTTGTATGAAGAGTACTTTGCTTCACTTTACTGCCTTCTTTGTTTACCTCCACAAACATTTGCATTATATTGCCTCATGCATTCCATAATCATGAATGTACAAACGTGTGCATTATGGGTTTTGTGAGTCAGGATGTGCAGCAAAATAACAATGGACAGGGAAGTTTTATGAACATGAAATTACAAGCCATGGATGGCGTTTCTTCTGCATCTTTACAAA
>BQKZ01000078.1:68560-158466 GCA_036244855.1 Temnopleurus reevesii
GGGGGGGGGTGGAGGGAGGGTGGGGTGAGGGTGATATACATGTACACCTGGAGGGTGGTGTTTTAGGGAGATTTAGCTGCTCATCTTCACTCAGTGGATTGGTGAGATGAGATTAAGAATTGGGGAAAGAGCTTGTTCCCTGATATGGGTAACATAGTAGACATGGATGGATGATCATGGTGGTGATAGGATTGGTAGAGATTAGCAGCCTGAGTGAGAAGGGATGACATGGGTTTAAGAGGTAGGAGAAAGGGATACATGGACATGTAGCATTCCATTATTTACACTGTAGTGTAGTATTAAGGTGGCAATAGGTCAGATAGAGATTAGCAGATTGGCTTCTTTAGGAGAGATTGGATTAAGAATAACTTTATACAAATGTTAGAGACTGGCGCCATATTCATAAGTTCGGTTCAGATCAATATGGGTGAGATGGAATTAAAATTATAAGAGGTTGCTCAATTATACCCCATTCACATTTGGTGTTACATGTACATGTAGATAGTGTTCAACCGATGGTTCCGTGTCTGTAGGACTTTGACTGTTTTCAGGTCAATTTTTTATCGTCCTGATATCTATTGTCTGATATGGCAGGAAAACCTAGCTGAACTTCTTTATTTTGTACAATTGTGAATGGGGTATACATCGTCCATGTTTTGATGAAGTGACGGGAGCTAGAGGGTATTGTTACACAAAATGAGTTACAAATCCATTGAAACGTGTCCTTCTATAGAATTAATATGTTGTTTGATAGGATACCCGTTGAATTAGCGCTATGTTGGGATTTCTTTGTCTTCATGCCACAGTACCTTTGGCTCCCGTCACTTCATGAAAACACGGACGATATTGGCAGTGGGGGACACCCTTTGTAAATGTATATAAAAAAATAAAATAAAATAAAATGATTTAATTGAAATATAAAATATTTAACAATTCTATAGTCCTGAGAATGCAAAAGGAGCAAAACCCGCCTTATAGGACTTCAGACCTCCTCTATGCATTGCTGATGTGCACATGCACTGATGTGGTTTACTGGGCTTCAGAGCTGGATGCATGTCATATCGGAGGCGATGAACACCCCTATGGAACGAGTCGAAGTGCAAATTGGCAAGTCTGGAGGTGTGTGAATAATCCCACATCTTGAATTTTTAGTGTTTTTTGTACACCTGAAATGGGTCACAAGGAATTAAATTATCCCGAAGAACTTGGACTGTTGAGCGTCATAGTTTGACTATATTTTGAGGTAACAATTAAAGCCTCACTTTGCACCATAGAACTTTGTTAATTAATGCCATATAATGACAATTCATATTGCCCCAAATCAAACTAAATATCTAATTGATTCAGCAAGTGCTATGTTCATGATTATAAAGCTTTTCCTTAGAGTTAACCATTAATCACAGGTATTTCAGAAGATCATCGGTCCCATATACAAACAATTTATCAATGAGAATCTCTAAGATTGCAACTGCGTGCACCTTTAAACAGTAATGCACCAATCAAGATGCCAAAGAGCATCTGACATTGACTTTTAAAGTTGTTTTTACTGGTTCATACATATTTTGACTATCCTTTTTAAATGTGAGTGTAAAAAAAATAGTTAATGCAATGTCTAAAGGTATGGTCGGATGAAGACAACTGCACAATTTTTTCTTCCTTATCCTTTTGTGTTTTCAGATACTGATGGTTACAAAGATATCAAGAGGATCTCACCATTCTAGATATGCTTTGAGATCAGTAGGCATTGTAAGATGTCGCCTTTTAAGATAACTATCTGCCAATACAAGTATTTTCAGCAAATTAGAAGATGGATGTCTTGTTAATTAGAGGGAATTGATAGATTTGTCAGTGTAAGTTGACTTTACTCAAAATAGGTCATGTAAATTGTCATACAAAGCAACAAGAAAAAAAATCAAGAATTATGTTAAGTGTGATATTTGACATTTTGAATGACATAATTGGGAAGTTGCATCAATTCATTGAAGCCCTGTTTCCCCAAATGGCTATAATAGAAAGAAAAGAAAATGTCACACATTGAATAGAATATGAATTATAATTCAAGATCAGATGTCCTGATTTCTCTGAGAATTATCTACCCTTTGGACAGCTATTACATGCCAGTGCCATGAAAGCCACACGTAATTGGTAGGTTTGTAACACAATTTTCATTTCCCAGCCCTCTAGTAAAACCCTCCCTTGTCAGAATACGATTCTGCCTTCCATATTTCATCTGCAAAACAAAATTACAATTGCTGTGACTTGTGCAAACCTGGTGTATTCTTTCCAGCGAGGGGTGTTTTCACAGAGCTGTCAGACAGACTTGAGTGTTCTGTCCATACCTTTTTCATTGGGATGTTGGTGAACTTGTACTATGGATGATTTTATGCAAAGGTCCCCAGCTACTGTGTCCATTGCCCTCTGCTTCCGTGCACGGATTGGAGCAGCTATAAATAGACCAATGCTTGTGGAGAGTTGAATGTAGAGTGCTCAGAAGAAGAGATGTCCAAAGAGCATTGCATACATGTCGTTCACTATTTGCTTGTCAGAAACAAAGCTGTGGTCCATCAATTCGTAATGTGGTAGACATCATATAGAAAGCAAGCTTCTACAGATTTTTATGATGTGTGTCATGTCAAAGATGCATGTCTATTGTTCAGGAACTACAGAATGTCTTAACAAATTTAGAGCTTATTTTTTTTTATTTTATTTATTTTTTTTTTGGGGGGGGGAAATATTCTGTAGATTAAAAATATTCTTCGACCATTCATTTGGCTGAAAGGGGAGACATGTATTTGCAGTGAAACATCTTTTCAGATGTAATCCACATTGTTTACTGAAAAATACAAACATTTGTATAGTTATATATGACATTTGTAAAAAACTTATAGACCATGAAAATGTATGTCGCCAATATATGTATTTGAGTTGAATGTTCATGAAATAGAGCAGTAGAGCTATAACCTTTATGAAAAATTCAGGGATATATATTATTTAAAACCTAAAATATATGAGATTGGGTTCTTCAACATCTGTCCCCGGATTGATTGAAAATGGCTTCATAATACAAAGGCAACGAAATGGTGCCCCTGTTTTTAACCATTGAAGAGAAGCGAATTGAGAGCTCGGTTATTATCTTGTCCTACTTTTTCTATCCAATTTGCCCTTCTAGGAGCCCCTAGACTCTTTACCTGTGCCCCTCCCGTTATGAGGCAAAGAAATTCTGCCATGTAAATGATCATTTGAGACCCTCGTAGAGTGTCGCCCTCGCGCTGCAATCAGATTTGTCTGGCGCCAGCCAACACATTTACCGATCGTCCTGTGGCGGCGGCATCAAATGGCACTGACCCACTCGCAGTAGAAGGATGCTTTGCTTTCTTGCTTGCTCTCTCTCAAAGGAAATTATTGCCTCATTTTGCTCTGTGTTTCTTGTGCTTGTAGTAGCAGTAATGACAGATAATGCATTATCTGCAGGCATAGATATCATTTTGTGGTCATAGAACGTAATGATGACTGGAAATGAGACTGCATGTCCGACACAGTCAGAAACTAACACTGTGTAGCCTCAATCAAGGTTTTAGGAAATAACTTCCTCCAGATAGCAAAATTGATTTTTTTTTTTACATGCCAACTGAAGCTCACAGAGCTGGGTTTGCACTTTTGTGAAGCAATTAGAAGCTGTTAATGGCATTGCTAAATGATATTGACTGTGTTCGATATTTTGCATTACAGTTGACAGTCTGTTTCCAATTTGGATTATCCATTTCTGGTCCAGATGTAATGCTACTCATAGACCAATTAAAAGCAAGTGAGACTCCACTGAGTGGATTGTGAGGGTGATTATACATCATAAAGATAATCAATATATTAATATTCTGCAAGCAATGAACCTTTTTGGGCCCTCACAATTAATTGATATGATGAAACCTTCTCTATAAAGTCTGACGCCAACATCGGGTTAAAATAAGTTCGGTCAGGTAGAGCGAACAATGCACTCGGTGTAATGAATGGAAATACCATTAGAACAATTTGTTTCTGTGATGGCTATGCTTGTTAGGACTTGGCCTATAATTATGTTGATGAACACTTGGTCCAACAGTCCAATATTACCGGCCCTATGCTCTGGATTCTAGGTGACAGGTCTCCTTAATTTTAATATTTGAAGAGCATGGTCAGAGTTTTCTATTTGTTCTAAATGCAAAGTATCTTTAGTAATGCATATTTGTCCATAATATTACTGAACAATATGTAGACAGAGAAAAGATATTAATGCAATACAGAGCTGATATTATCCTCTGTATAAAAAACCCCTCAAAACCCAGGAATATTCCTAAATGAAATGTATTTGAATATTAAGAATTTCACAATTAACCAACACTATGCCAATAAAATACAGAATGGAATTTTTACAGAATCTTTAATTCTTAATTGGAAAACATCTTGTATTGAACATCTTTGTGTAATAATGACAAATGCGCAAAGGTATTTTGAGCATGAAAGCCTTCAATGTAATAGGTTCATGATCATCCATAACAATATCAGAACCCAGTATCGTATCTAAAAAAATATGACCCCTCATTCCAGTATATACGTGCACTTTTTCAGCTTTCATAAGCCATGGATGTTAATTATTTACTGCATAAGGCAATATGTTGGCTAGTGTAGAGCTCTGAACTCTAGTTGCTGTAGATCTAATTATTATTGAAGCGAATTACCAGCCATGCACTTCATAGAGACATGTTCGCACCGCAAGAGAAACTGTGACAACTGCAGTAACATGTTGTCCCTTGATTGAAAATTAAATATTGATTTTATAATTCTGTTGAACTCAGCGGAACCAAATAGAGGTCCATACGCTGACATTTCCACATATGCAAGAACTTGCTTGGGAATGTAATTCATTCATTTTTTTACACTGTATTAATAGAAATCTGCACTTACTATTTAAGCATAGAAGTTGTAATGTACATTTATAAAATTTGTGTATTGTTGCTATGTTGTCAAGTTTCTAGAGTTGTCAACCATTCCAGAATATGAACGAGATACAAAGTCAAGGTTTTCATTATATGTCAATTGCAGAGGTCAAGGTTATTGTTGTCCTGTTTTCCCTTGCTTTTATTCAGCTGTTGCATTATTCACATTCTAATTCTGACTTCATGCATATTCCATAACGGTTGGCATCTCTGCATTTGACAGGCTTTTACACAATGCACATGGACTCTATGTTGTAGGCAAATGCTGAGAGTAAGTAAAATATATAAATATATAAAACATCTAGTACTTGAAAATGGAGCTGGATAAATGAAGATTCAATCAATACTCTACATACATGTAGTTTTATGCTTGTCCATTAGCTTATTTGGCACTATGGAACAGTAATAGCAAAATCATTAAAATGATGATAATATACATATATTTTTCTGATCTTTTACTAATATCAATTATGGAATTTTGAAACTAACACTGTCTTTTGATTGTGAAATCCACAGCCATACATGTATGTTTCAATCATTATGATTTCTAATTTAACTAGTCGGTGATCAACTGCAAAAATTACAAATGACTTATCACAACCTTACCTTTAACAATTGAGCAATATTCCTTTACACTAACAAAATTACATTTTCTCCCCATGGCATCTTTGTAGAGATTTCCCTTCCCCTTTGTCTACTCTCTCAATCTTTCCTCAACTCTCCCTCCCTTCCGTCTTTCTCCCTCCTTGCCTAGGTGCTTCTTCCCCTTGTTCCTATTTCCCCCTCTTTCATTCTCTCTTCCTATTCTCGTATGTTCCTACTTATTCACTGTTTGAATGAAATATCTATATCTAATTAGTACTGTATTGAATCCCAACTGTATGGTGTATATACCCTGGGCATTACATGTATAAGTGTAATACAGTCAAGTATACAATGTAAGAGGCGTAATGTGATTTGCCATTGATTTTCAGCATACATCTGCAAGGAGGCAAGGCCAGTCGCTTTCCTTTGTTTACGTTTTGGCAGCAGCAATAACATCAATACAGTTTGACCATGTAAATGGAGCTTGTGGTTGTGGGGCCAGTGAAATCTGAAGTAGATGTAGAGTTGCTTTGTACTGACAGATCTCATTAAATATGCTTCGTACCTTAATCTCATAAGTAGTTGTCCAAAGAGTTTAACATGGAAAATTTTGATATCATGTCCTGCAGGAATACAATTTGCCAAGGAAAATGTACGTAGGGAATTTTTGGTAATTATGACCAGTTTATAGGGGAATTATGTCCAAAGCACAATGCCATACTAGACCTTTCTGAGAAATATATTTTAGGAAGGAGTGCTTGTTGCCTATATTATCTATGCAAGATGATGTGTAAAAGTTATATCGCTTTACTGTGTTCCAAGTTTCATGGTCATTCATCCAGTGATGTATAAGGGAAATAAAATTTACCTTCTCTATTGATAGAACTGTTCGTATTTTGTTTGAAAATCACAACCATTTACAGATCTGTAAAGTTAGCCCTTGAGAAGGCTATCATTTTCTTGGATTGAACAAAAAAATATTTTGGCTAAAGAAACTCCTGCCAAGAAAATTGTTGTTTGAGGGCTTTAATTACAACCACTATCAATGAGCATTGTCTATTAGAGGAAGCAGTGCTTCTCCTCTTTGTTTACTTTTGGACTGTAGAAATAAAAGCAATATAATTTGATAGTATAAATAGAGCTTTGTTGGTCAGGCAGCCAGAGATATATGGATCTTCAGTAGATGTTGAACAACTTTCTTACATCTACACCTTTTCTCATCCAGTTGGTAGTTGTTATTACAAAGGTATGTAACTATGTATGAATATACATGTACAAATTTATTACTCCTAGTCAAAATCTACAAGATGAGAAGAAAAACTCATCAAAATATTACTATTTTTACCTGATGTTGCCGAACAATTGTGATTGCTGCATAGTATTGATGAGCAATTTTAAAAGATGGATATGTTTGATAGACCAGCACCAATTAACAAGAATGTGAATTTCATGGAAACTGTTTTCATTCAAACTATGGATTGCATGAGTACAATACATGTAAAGCCATGTTTATCTAGAATGGAAAAGGATAATCTAAATGTCATGGGTGAGAAGCTTAGTGTCACCAATAAAGATGTTTATGTTGCACAGCAGTTATGTCATCAACACATTTTGACCGTGTAAATGGAGCCTTTTCACTCATATCTAGGGTAGATATAAAGTAATTTAGCTGACAGATTTGGTGCGAATACATTCTTATCACAATACTTGCATCAAGCATCAAGTAGAGAAGGAGCTCCCTGATATTGCAAATTAATGAATGAAAGACAAATTCTATGCAGATAACCAAGTTGACATGCAATATTCGTTTGATCATGTAATTTTGCTATACAGCATAAATTCTTCTTTTCATTTTGCACCAGAATATGTGTAATGTGGTAGTGCACATTTCAATCAGATTATCCAAGCACAGCAAAAAGAGGACAAAATGCAGAATTCTTGTGCTTGACATTAGTGTCACAAAATATATACAGGTGCATTATTTAGAAAAAAAATTATTCCATTGCATGAATATTTTATTAGCAATAGATAAGGAAAACATGAGAAAAACTCAATGCTTGTATATTGTATGCACAATTAAGAATACAGAGATTCTTATCATGCTATCATGCAGAAGGTAGGTCAAACAACAGAGTTCTAATGCATTATAATTCATCACCTAATAGCAAGGTTGCAATATGCCTAAATTAGGCACGGCTACTGCAGCATCAAGGAAAAGGAATTGGGTAAGAGATAATTACGTTAAAGGGATAACAATCTTAGGGAAATTTCATCTTGTTAACTAATGATTTGTAAATATAGGGCATGGGACTGTTTTTGTTATAGGATGGGGTGAAAGGCTTGCCCAGGAATCTACTGAGCAGATGTTAAGTTAATGGAAGTGTGTAAAATTCCCACTTCTTGAAGTCCTTGAAAATTAGAGCTAATTTTCATCATTTGATGTAGAGTAGGCGGAAAAGAAAAGTTATTTGAATTCTAAAGGATGTTTCATGGTTTAGTATAATATTCACAGGCTAAAATTCTTTTACTCACAAAATTATTAGATCTTTCTTGTTGATGAGAGGATCTATGATTTTAATAAGAAAATTTTAGATCTGAGACAAATTTGCAAAAAATGTGAACACACTTTAGATTCTACAGTAACATACATGTACATATAAATCTAGATCTTTTCCTGTTTTTAGGAGTCTTGAACTATGTATACTGTTTGAAGATACATTTTTTCTTGATTCAAATATTCTATTCTTGGAACAATTCACAACACATTTCAGATATGACTTTGATCTTGGAACCTAGCCTGATGGTCTAATTCTTGTTGTAATTAATGGAAGTTCAGCTGTTGGTTTCAAAACTGTTTCGGAAGAATATCAACTTTGGATCTTGACCAAATTTGTCACTTGTATTAACCTGGAGAAAGAAGTGCTCAGCTCACTTGATGAGTTTTCTTGCAAACCAATTCTGTTTGCCCTACATGCACATGAATTTTAAGGATGTACTGGCCCACTTCCATGCATGAATTTAAGCATGCTTTTAATCAAAGATGCACCCCAGAGTACAAACTGATTGAGGGGCTGTCAGGAGGAGAAAAGACTAATTCAGAAATCAGGTTAGGTGATATTTGAACCAAATTTGCATCCAGAAAAGTTGAATAACAAATGTGCATGAAGCAAAAGGAAGGAAAGACAAATATTTTTATCATGATAATACAATTTTTCCAGCTGACGTACGGTATAAGCAACAACTGGTTTGTGAATTGGGCTTTCAATTTAATAGGGTATAAGGTTTAAACAACCGTGACAATGAGTTGGGAACACGGTGAACTAATTTTGTTAACAGGCTGGAAATTGAGTATTTTTATTCCTTGATACTGACAATGAGAAATATGATTTAATATTGAATGATAATGAAAAGAAATGCTAGGAAATAAGCAGGAAAATAACTGAAAATAGAATGGCAATTGACCAGGGAATCTGGTACGCCACAGTAGTACATTCATCATTCCAACATAGTCCTAAAACTCACCGATCAGTTCTACAATAACCATTCCCAGCCAAGATTATACCTGGAATACCTTGGCCTACATTACATTCGATGTGCGCTGTATATCATCCTGTGATGGTATGAAAGCAGGGAGGGATAGAAGGAGATAGGTTGATGAGGATGTGTACTTGTTCGCAATGAAAGACTGATGAGACAGAATCTGGGGCAGAGACATAATTTGTCTGGTGCTTTCTACATGTCATCTTCCAAAGTGTGTACTTCATAGCTGTCTCGCAGTTTGGAGGTACAAAATATTGGAAATTTTCATGTATGTAGTTAGTTAGTAGTAGCAGTAATAAGTATAGGCCCATTTTTAAAAAAAGAATACAAATTTAGGTGGTCAAATACTAATTCTAGAGGCCTACCTCCCTATTTGTCTATGTAGAAGTAACAGAAAATATAATAGTTAACACCTTTCAATGGATGCCATTTTTTTGGAAAAATTCTGAATTCAGGCAGTGACAGTGTTTTTCAGGTGTGGTCCTAGCATTGTGTATTTCAAGTGATTTTCAGGACTTGTATCAATTTCTGATCCCTGTTTGTAGTGTTGGCAAGTATGTTGCAATTCTATTACTTATATATTTTGGAGGAAATAGATTTCAAGCAATTCAGAAAGAAGCGACTACATGTGCATTCAGTTACAAATAGGATCTGGTTTTAAGATCAACATTTTTGGAGTTATCCAAAATAATTACCTGTAGTTCTCAAAGCACATACTTGCACCAAAAAGATGGTGGGTATATGGAGCAATAGACACATCTAAGATGATGGGTTGGCCCTAACATTATATTGATGATAACCTCCACACCTACATGTACAATGTAGGGTGAGACATCATTTATAATGCAACAATATACATGTAGTCAAGAAAAAATGGAATTCCATGGTAAAAAATACTGGTAATGCTAATAAATTGTACTTAGATGAGTTTATTTAAGTACGAGAGACATACAACCATTGCAACGATCTCTGATTTATTAACATAACTATTCCCATCATGTACAATTGATTGCTCCATTGTGGGGAGAATTCATGCACAAAGGATTGTCATTTTCATCCACAGCTACCCAAATCGGTAATACACGTGCGGACTTACAAGTACCTTTAGCATGCATGTGCATGGTTATTATATTCTTGTCCGCTCTAATGGGATTTATGACTGATTGGGGAGATCGACTTTACCTGGGGCAGGGAAGTAAGCATCTTCTTCATATCTCCATATCAGGACCATTTACACTGTGATAAAAGAAATATTGATGTAGCTTTACATTTTGACGCCTTACTGAAGCACATTCTGTTTATATCTTTTTACTTTTACAGCTATATTTTTAGAGTTTATTGAATTGAAATGTACAGTAATGAGGAAACATCTCTTTTGTTCTTGGCTTTTGATATTTTGTACAAGTAAATTATGTCTACATGTAAATCTAATTTCTTAGGAAGACTAAAACATATCTGACCAATGAGAAATATTACTTAGAAAAATTAAACAACACAGGTTTTATACCCTTTTTGACAATATAACATAGACTCTGGCAATTATTTTACATATATGTATCAAACAGGTTTGAATTAGACAAAGTTAAATGTGTTTGTAATTATTATGTTGCAATGTGAATGGGCCTGCATATTTCTGGAGTAAACTCCTCTTCTAATGGAGAAATTCTCTATCTACCTGTACATCATAAAGAAAGGTCTCAGTGAATACGCACTTTTATCAGTCGGATGGATACCTAGGTGAGTGCACTCTTTGATGGAGAGGAAAATAAGATTAAATGGGTCAGGAGATGTAGCTTTTCTCTTGCTTGAATGATACTTACAAATGGATTAAGAAGTCTTTCTTTGGTCACATCATAACCCCTGCCTTAGTGTATGGATGTTAATCGGAACATTCAACTGTAGTGGATCATTCATCTGTATTGCGCACTATTCATAAAACCGTACTCAGTTTTAGATAAACGTTAAAAAATGAATTAGGTTATGAGTTTGTAGTCAGGGCACAGTTCAACAGTCTAACCCTAGTTTGAATAGGCAAAATAGTTTGATGCACCCTACAATTATAGTTATGATTGAAAATATTGTGAATTGTATAGGCCTGCATGAAGAATGTTAAAATAATATTTGTGACATATAATTTCATGTCAAAGTTCTGACTTCATTAAATGAAGTGTTCCTCTCTAGAAATTGCTTCCGCCACCCCTCGCATTTCTGGTTGTGCACACATAGGCCTTTTATATGTTGTCAGCCTTTTTGTGAGCCTCGATACAGTATAGGACTGTACAAACACAAAGAAACCTGGAGAAAGCCACACGTATAGTACATTGACATATTATGGAAATACATGTATGGTAATCTTCTAGAACTTGTTTCAGTGTGATTTTAGCGGTTTAATTCAACAGTCCTGTAATTGTATGCAGGATTGTACGTTTCTTTGCAAGATCATTAAAACACTAGTATATGTGTACTTTGATATAACCGACAACTTTATTCTGATATTTCTAAAGATTACATAGGGATGACTGCGATGATTTATTGCCATGGTAATGTCTAATAAATCACTTTGCAACTTTCAAGAAAGGAATTATTGTAATCAATTATATGTTTTGCTTATTTGCAAGGAGAAATATTCAGTTAAAAAGACATACTTCTTGATAAATTACCCTTTAAATATGATTGTAAACTTGTATTACTACCCAGGCCAGAGTATGCTTTTGGGTAATATTTTCAAAATCTTCCCTTTTCTTTTTTGTTGTTGCAATGTTTAAACATCCACAATAAGGCTGCAAATAAAAATCAATATTTTTAATACATCATTTCCAGGAGGCAAACTGTGATGATAAAAGGGAGCTACACATGGCTTCATTATTGACTTTTAGACGATAAGTCACCTCAAATCAAACCATCAGATTACTCATCTAAAATAGGAACTTACATGTCTTACAAAATACAAAAGTAAATTGAGAGATAATTTTAGAATACTTTAAGTTTATACACTTAAACTTAAAATTCGATAAGTCTATTAGATCTTCGTGTTTGTGTGTATGTGTGTGCTATGTGGAGGATAAGACTCGGGGTGAAAAATACTTTTCTTCTTTGTAAGAGCTTATTTTACATAAATTATAGCCCTTTGCCCTGTGTATTTTTTACACTGATATGACTGTGTGCAGTGTCGATTCCGCCCCCCCCCCCCCCCCCCCCCCCCCCAGCAAAGCTAAAATAGTGTATCACGAATACAGGAATAACCTTCTTTGACAAATTGACAATGTTGACAAAGGGATGAAAAGCAAAGGATAATGATTTGTTGATTGATAATATAAAACAATGTATTGCAGAGGCTAATATGCAGTGACCATGACGTTTTTTTAAACAAATTAAGCAAGTCCCATTCAACGATGCGGGATATCGTTCAGTAGACAAAAAACATTCCGTCCTCTGCTATTCTGCTATTCTGCTATTCTGCTGTAAACAGAATGTAGAGCAGGTGTTGACTGCATGTTCAACAATTAATAGTACATCAGTAAAGAGTCATTATCAGAGCCAAATTGAAGAATAAGTTTAAAAAAAAAGAAATGTAATTTGTTCACTTGTTTGTCATGAACATTATAGTATAACATACACCTTTCTAAATACTTGTTGAACATGTGAGTCAATGCATTATCAAGCTCCTTGGCATTATCATCATGTCCTACATGTACATGTCCAGTACAACCAAGGAGCTTCCTTGGTACAACATCATGCATGAATAGTGTTGACTGCAATGGTTGCACCAATGCGCTGTTCCAGCTCCTGATCTGCAGTGCAAATATACATGCCCATTGTGAATGCTTCCATGCTGAATGGAAAGGGAAATTCTTTTTGTTACATTTATACCCAATTCCACCGGCCTCTGGGGTCATGTGTCCACTTCAACACCTGAACTCACCGTAAAACATATCAGTGCAAACATGCTCTTTGGCCTCGTGTTTCACCAAAGTGCCTGATGACTCACGCGAGAGACAAAATTAAAATCAATAACTCATCGTTATCAGTTTGTGGATGGACAGATTGATACATTTTCCTAAGCCCTCTAACCCAAATGCATACAGAGCGTGTTCTGTGGATGTTCCTCGGCTTGAGTTGGCAGGAAACCTCGGGGACTGGGAACCATTTGTTGAATGGGGAGAATGTTGAATTCCTTACATGATTCAATCCATTTTTTACTGTAGGGGAATATTATGAGCTATTTAGATGTGATCTGTTGAATACATTCATTTATGCTCTGTGCGTAATATAGCCTGGGGAACCAGACAGCAAATATGATGTTTGCATTCCAGAAATATGAATAAATTTTATGGTGTTTGCATTTGTAGAAGTCATTATTTTTAGACGTTAACAATGAGGTTAACTAAAGAAATTGATTAATTAAATGTTTTAAAAAACACACGAGAGGTACCTGTAATGCATTATACTCTGAAATGATTCTATGAACACTTGTTTTCTTTGAATTTATTTATTAAGGTGAAAATATTGTCTCGTGACAGGTATAAATGTTTTACCTTGATTGGAATTGTGTATGGGTTTTCTTTCTAGCTTGGTCAACTTCTGTGCAAATGAAGAAAAAATAAATGACCTTTTAAATTTTTGTTACATCCTTTCCTGTTAAAGACAATTTCTTTTCGGTTTAAATTAAAATATTACAGTGAATCATTTAAAAACTAGACAATCAAAGCTATTTTTTATCTTTCTTTGTGCTATCTGGAATATGATATAATAAATACGAGATGGATTTTTCACAATGATAGCAGTAACGTTAGACAAATGGTTTTTAAAATTCTCTTCAAGACGATACCTCTCTTGTGAATGTACGTACGCAATGTATGTCGTATT
This sequence comes from Temnopleurus reevesii, assembly GCA_036244855.1. Taxonomy (NCBI): domain Eukaryota; kingdom Metazoa; phylum Echinodermata; class Echinoidea; order Temnopleuroida; family Temnopleuridae; genus Temnopleurus; species Temnopleurus reevesii. The sequence goes on from BQKZ01000078.1 coordinate 82,522, forward strand.
GCAATGTCTCTCCCTATACCCAAACATGAATGTGAAGGTGTGGGGCAAGGCCTTATGCTCTTCCTGCCAATTGACATTGGAGTGGAATGAAAACAAGAACCTTCGGCTTCTGTAAGCGCACATCCATCCTCACATTACAGTAGAGGAGCATTTAAACTAATAACTCCAAATTGGAGTTCTGAAGATCCAATTGAAGTCGCACAGATCTATGTCAACATACCGGAGTATCGCATTCTGTTACATACACAGCCAATGGAGGATGGATCAAACACAGAATTGGCTGCGACCTCGGTTGTCTTTCTGACAAATGGGAACCAATTCTGCATGGGATGAACTTAGTCCATTTTAATTTTTTTTTTATGTTCTTTCAATGAAGTGGATCATACTTGGGACCTTGATCCAGGAATATGTCCATCATTCAGTATCTAAAATAAGTAAAAAGTAAAACCAGGATAATATAATCAGATCTAAAAACAGACTGCAAGTGATTGTCCCTTTTCATACTTTCATGTTCACACCATTTTACAGTTTATTTAGAACAAAATAGAGAATTCATTTTTTACTGTGAGGTACTTCAAATCAGTGTGGAAATGTGCATTTTGTTTCTAACAATGCATATACATGTACATGTAGGCCTCCTCATTTGTCATCATCAGAACCATGCAGATACCATTATGTAAATATACATCTAGTACTGTCATTATAAGACAATTTTCAAGTCATCATAATTCCATTTGCTGAGAATCTCAATCGTTAAAGATGGAAATTCCCCTTCCCACTCTTCCCTTGTTTGATGAAATATATAGCTTCCAGAAATGCATGGTATGGCTTTAAAATCCCATCTACTTGGACAGAGGGAGAATGCAACAGCTCCCTTGTGTAAGTTTCTCATTGCATCTTGCGGGGGCTGTTCACATCGCTCAAAACCATGATGCGGAATCCCATCAAACAGTCATAAAAGGTTCTATGGAGAACCCAAGTATTAAAATGTGGAATGAACATTAAAAAATAAGATTAACAATACAGATTACTGTACATCTTCTTGAAATGGGTACTATGGGTATGAGATGCATTCAGTTGTGATGTTGAATATTTCCTTTTTTTCCTATTAGCTATTACATGTAGCTATTACATATCCACTTTTTAATGGCTTGTGACAACCTTATGAGATTAAGTTCTTGTCTTGTCTTGGTTGTGTCAGCATGTGCAGACTAAATGACGCTGTACTGCAGCTACTTCTTTTGAAATCATTTGATAACACAAGTTAAGATGGGTAACTATTAAAATGGGAAAATATCGATCTAATATTCAGAAATGCATGCATGTTTTGATTATAGCACTTTTTCATCAGCCATATTAACTTTATCGTCTACCATTTAAAATCCTTCTTGTCATTTCCCCGCAACATATTTGCCAACTCTATACTGTGTTTTTTCCCCCTACTGTGCAATGCCTGTGTGTAGCACAAATGGCAATCTACCGCTTTTTCAGTATATATTTCTGACTAGTACTGTACGCAGTTCTGACAAGTATGCAACAACCGATTTGGGTATAGATTTATAGCTCTGCAGTTTAGTAGTTTTGTGATACTGCTGTGGGTACATGCAACAGTGATATGCTGTTTACCTGACTTGGAGTATGCAAGTCACAAGCTTACAGGCCATTGACCTATCCCATTAGCAAAGCCTGATTGAATATTCAGAGGTATAATATTTGCTATTGGCCGCTAACCGGGGAATAAGAATTCATTTCTCCCACGAAGTCACTCGCTTGATACGAGTTACCATACTGGGTTGTGAGTTACTGGATATTGTACAGAGTTCTGTGATATTGTTTGCAAGGAAACCATTGTTTGGATTTGGCCTTTGATAAGTGTGTTTTGGAAAAGGACTTGAATTGAAATTAAATGCATTCGCAGTAACCTCATAGTGCTCTGCTATCAAAACACGATTTTGTACATATATTTTCTTTTCCCTGCCAAATGACAAGTCCTACAAATATCCATAGTCTAATGTATTCCAGTGGGTACAGGTATGTACTGTTCATATGTGCATGATACTTTAAATATTATATTTGAGCGGACATATGATAAACTTTATCAATATTCAAATTGAATACATGCAGGCCAAAAGCAAATCACAACAAAAGAATATCCTTGAAATCAGACTTTATTTGAGCCTGAAACTGTACTCTTGACATTCATTTTCATCTCTATATTTCAATGTTATTGAAATTGTGTAAACATTTCCCTTCCATTTGTACTTTCTCCATCTTGGTCAACCTGTACAAATACCTGTACTCTTGCCTCCATTATCTCACTGCCTTTTATGGACCTACTTCATTTTCCATTTTTGTCCACTGCTTGCCAAGTAAAGTGCTCTTTATACCTTCGTATTGCACTCATCCAATTACTCTGCTATCAATTGATAGCACAAAGACAGGTGTACTGATATGTATGAATCCATGATTCTAAACAGAGTATTCTGACAAACAAAGAGGTAATGGTTGTCCAAATATTTTCTGTGAGAAGGGTATTCTTGGAATGTGTTTCATCGTGGTAGCTCATTCATAGAGATGTGCATACATGTACCTCTACAAATAGCTTTATGAAATAAAACCTTGATCTAAAAGAGTTGTTAAAAATTGTGGGAAACATGTATGAAGGAGCTGAATATGATTGGGGGGGGGGGAATTCCAATCCTTCAACTCTGTAATAAATTATTATTCCACACCTTTCAATGCTTTTCATGAATTGATTCTTTGTGGGCATTTGAATTGACTGATGATATAGGCCTACTGTACTGTATATTTAGTGACCTGTCTTGGTACCACACTTCATTTTTCTTGTCTGCCCTTTAATCTTTCCTTTGTAAGTTTTGGTGGATCTACATCAAAGTGTGTAAGCGAAAATGCTATCCTATGTTTATACCTCTGTCACAGTAAGGTGGTGTCAGAGGCATTTTATTTCTTATTTTTTATGAGGAAAGAAATAAAAAGGAACTCCTCATGAATCCGACATTAATGTATAGACATATTTGTGATAACTTTATTTCTATAATTTGTTATAATATGTTTAATACGAATGTCATCACGTAATGAAGTGACAATATGAAAAAGTTTTTTTTCTCATTGTAGCAAAATTTAATCATGACTTTGATATGAATCGTCAGTTTGTTATCATTAGATATATTTGTTTATTTTTTAATATGTTTACAGGTAAAGGAAGACAAGCTGGAGGTAATGAGGAGGAACGGCCGCCCACCCCGCCCCCAAAGCCCAAGGATCTCAAGCAAAGGTCATCATCGACATCAAGTGCAAGTGACATTAAAGGTAGGGACCGGCCTTAGATAAAAAGGAGAGGGGGCGAAGGTATTCTGTGTTCTTTATTCATGAAATATTTTTTTTATGCAACAATTGGTCATAATGCCATTATTTTAGAGTTTGAAATTCAATGGTATATCAGTATTTACTTTTAATTACAAGTGGCATTGTTCCCAAGCTATCAAGAAATTCAGAGAAATTAAGGAAACTTCTATAACTCGCTGTCAATCAGAGAAATTGTTGGGGGGGGGGTCCTACTTTTCAATGGTGGGTACCCACAAGAACGTACACTTCCATACTCTATAGGAAGAAAGTAACAACTGAGTTTGACATATTTATATGGATAAACTTTGTGAATAAATGTTGTTAGATTTATTCTCAGGTGATAATCTCATTTTGCCACATTTTTTCTAGGAGTCAATGGAGGTTCTGTGGAGGAGTTCCCTGACATCAAGCCTCCTGCGATGCCTGCTGTGGGTGTGAAAGGAGGAGGAGGTGATACGTCAAGTGTTGCATCAATGCCAGGTAGGTTTCTCTAAGGGAAAGTGGTCTTGGTCAGAGGCTAATTTATCTTGTCAATGATGGCAGCTTTGTCTTTGATGGTGAATTTGTGGAATCATTTACGTCAGTTGGCTGTTGTGTAGTTTTTTACCACTTTGTTGCCATTAATGGCAAAGTTGATTTCAAATTTTTTTTTAAGCAACAGAGCCCAGGAAGAAGTTCGGTGAACATTGGTTATCTTGTTTCTCTGTTTAATTTTTTTTTTGTATCATAATGGACCATCCATGGTGATGTCGACAACTGTAGGTAATCACTCATCCAATCATGTAATTATAAAAGAACTTTTCTTGCACACAATTTAAATTTGTCTAGAAAATCAGTCAACGTGTTTGAAGAAAACATAATTTCCCTCGTCTATTCTTCATCCCGTATTGTCTCGTGTTGTGCATAGTAGTTATTTGCCTCGCGTTTTGCAGAGTAGTTATTTGCCTGAATTGAATTTTCCTATAAAGTGGTTTGCCTACAGTCTTTGCAGCTTTTGTTTCTTGGGTATTCCTGATGCAGAAAATTTCGTCCAGTAGTTTTCATTTTAGACAGGGAGACTTTTTCATGCTATCCTGCATCGACTGTTCGACATTTAAACTCTGTTCGAGAACATTCTATGAGAGTGCATAACACAACCTAAGGCTCATTTAGCGCACACATCTTCTTCATTCACAAAATGCTGAGCCATTAATGCACAATGTCTTCAGGTAATTTTTATGTCTGTAAATGTCAACTGCCATCGGCTTCTTATACAATGTCATTTTTACATCGTGCATTTAGTCAGACCAATTTCCGGAAAGAAAACCGTTATGATTGTCCTGAGTTTTGGGAGAAATATAATTTTCAGCTTTGTTTTTGTATGAATTTTTGACATCACCAAATTGAAGGGCCTCTTATAACTTTTTATTGAAAATATGACAACAGAAGGCCTTGATTGTGCAAAGGACATCGATGCTCAATATAATTTTTCCGTCTAGAAATTGGGCTATTTTTATGAATTCAAAGATTTGACATTATTTTGCATTGCATCTTCTGAATATAGATAATCTTTTCTCAATTTTTTTTTATAAATATAATCTTTTGCAATGAAACTTCAGGCAAGAATTCATATTAATATTAATCCTTAATAAAGATGGCTACATATATATAGAGATAATGAGAGCAAGAGAGAGGATGACAGTTGATTTGCCATCAGGATATGGTTTTAATCCTGCAGCAGACCCACATGTCAAAAGCGATTACCCTCACCTGAATATTAGCTTCATAATGAAACAGACTTGGCATGATGTCATCATCGTCATCGCCATAGCCTGCAGAGAGCTGAAAACCACTTCTTGATGTAGTGGGTCATTAGTGCCTTAGAGAAGGGCTCCTACCTGTGAATATATACTACAACAATTGATTTGATTAATTAGATCAGGGAGCTATTACCTCTGAATATGGGTCTGTGGTTTGTGATATTTGTCAAATGCTGAAGGGATAGCGCTATGTAGGGAAAAATGCCACTGTAGTCGATCAGGTTTTTGTTAATCAATATGAAAAGTTATCTTTCACAACTAATTAAAACAAAGTCACAGTGAGAAAATTTTGCATGGTCATTTTACACTATAAATAGGATTATTGGGAATTGACGGAATCATGCGCAAGCTATTGTCAAGGATTATATGTTTGCAACCAGGGCCCAGTAACATAAAGATTTGCAATCAATCAATTGATTGAAAATTGCAAATCTTTTATGATGTTAGAGGCCCCAGAGTAGACAAGCATAGATTCCATTGCTATAATGATTGCTCAATGGATGTTACTTTTTTCGAAACTTTCCAACTTTTTTTGGCAAAGGGTATAAGAAATTCTTACTTGAATTACATTACAACGGATATTTAGAACAAAGCAAAAACATATAAAGAACACTATACTTGCAGCTCGTTCTTTGCTGCATGGAAATATAACCCAATTCCTAAAACAAGAACACAAAATCAATATACCCTGCCTGGTGCCCAGTCAGTCCGTGGAAATAATTACCTGATGCTTTCAAAATTATTGACTTTGCAATTTGGCAGGAACTGTCCAAATAACTTCCCCTTAATCATTTTCCTCTGGTGGAATGGATACTGTTTTCTTTCTGTCTATTTTTGTTCAGGTCTGCCATATTTATTTTAAGAATTGGAAATTGGCTTCATTATTTTAAAAGCATTGATTTTGAGTTCATTTTGTTTCTCTTTTTCTTTAGAAGAAAACTTACATTGACTGTGGATCCTACTTTTGACTTAGAGTGAGAGTGCCCCCCCCCCCCCACTCAAGCTGATGATTTAAAATTGTGTTTGTTAAGATAAAATAAGAAACAGTATATTTCTTCAAAGGTAAAATGATGGCCTCCACTGGAAAGTTCTGGGTTCAAGATCAAGCAGGTGCAAATATGAATTAACCATTTTTAGGGTACTGAATGATATCAGTCTGGACAATATCCAGGGCCCCGTAACATAAAGCTTTGCGATTAACCGATAATCTGATAGCGCAAGTCTATGGCAAATCATGTATTAAAGTTTGCAATTGATCGCAAAATCAAATAGCGATTAATTGCAAACCTTTATGTTACGGGGCCCAGGAAGACATTTAAACCAAGATTAAACCAACAGTTCACTACAGATTCATTATATTTTGATTATTATGATAATTAACAAAATATACAAGAGTGATGTCTTGCAGAATTATTGGAAATTGTTATTAACATGATTACAATGTAGGATGTTCCATATTTTAAACATTTACTACATTTATAGTGATCATGATTGGCTAAATAAACTGATTTATTGTTAGGGTTTTGTCTGGTGTTAAACCTGATGACCCATCCTGTGAGAAGTGATATTATGTTTATGATAAAAGTTTGCACAGACAACATTTATGAGGATGATTGTTAAAGAATGTTCCTGAAGTCTTTCTTTCCCCTCTATATCACCCCTTTGTGATTTATCTTTGGTTTTGATGCCCCATAGGGTCACGTATGGCTTCTATCCCAGACACACAACCCCCTCCCACTGTCACCTTGTAAATCACATTAGCTCCAAGATCATCATGACCTTGGCACTGAAGGGGCTCTACACTAGCGCTGGAAAATGTTCTGTGAACAGATTAGTAATGGATACCGAATATAAGCTACTGAAATACCCAAATCTGATTGGCCTAGGATGAGAAACCCCAGCAAGAACTGATGATGGAACCTACCACCTACCAAAGTTCACATCCAAGGACACACAGCATCCTAAATGGTTGTTCGGTTGTTTAATGTCTGTGTTAAGGGTCCCTTAATTTGATATTCACAACTTGCCCCACACTTTGAGAGCTTGGCATCTCAATAATTGAATTGATTAGAGGAATGAGCCGAAGAGCTGATACAGTATTATGGTTAAAGGATCCGTCTCATCATGAATGTATAGCTTCACTTCATTGTGCATGTAGGCTATACTGATGCTTAGAATTCTGGTCTTTTGTCAAAGCTGTTGTACTTTATTTGTTTCATTTCAGTCGAGTTGAAAGTGTGATTAGTGCACACATTTTCCTTTACATCACAACACCGGCATCATTAAAAAAAATCTTTTTATTACAAGACATTTTATCCAATTATCTTGATTAATATATCTAGTAATCACAACAAAAATTGACTTTAGTGCATGAATTATCTTCAATCAATATTATTTCCTATTCCTTTTCAATTTTCCGGATGGTCTTGTTCACAAGGACTGGGAATTTTGCCTGTTCATCATGTCAGGAGAACATCTCAAATTCATTATTGTCTCCTTACATTTTCTGGCTGGTCTTGTAAGGTTTATCAAGCTAATTTCTTCCCAGTCTGGTGATATAATATACCTGGTCAAGGAAATCGATATTTACTGCCTGGAACATATGTGCTTTTGAAATTGTTCAGTTCATATTGTTACAGATTTATTATTCTATTTTGGTATTATATAGTTGTGTGTATAAGGAGTGCAGACTTAAAATCCGATTATCCCAACTGAAGTATGTTGTATGGCCATCATGTAAGATTCTTCCCTTCAGTTTAGTGGTGTATTATAACCGGTCAAGGAAATTGGTTGACCCGTCTGAATTAGGTACAATTGTTTTTACTGCCCTGTCCAGTTTAAAGGGCATCTTCAATTGATTGATGGGGGAGGCATTACGCCATGATTTATGTTTCAATATACAGGGGGACCGTTGATATCTCACACAGGTGTGAAGGTAGATGGATGCAATGGCAATCTGAAAGTGTTTCAGATAGATTTGATTGACCTTTGCTGAAATTGATAAACCGATGCAGCTTTTTGGACAGACTCAGAAAGATTAAGATACAATGTATATAGGCAGGAATGTCAGACTGAAGTACTGTATAAGCCAATATTTTGGCGTACAGATATTTTTGCGAATTCTGACCAGTTTGACACATTGGCGTGTTGTTATTTTCACGTTTTTGAAAGTGTTTGTACACAAATGAATGTGCATCATAAAGAGTGGACATTTTCGCAAGGCCATAACCGCGAAATTAGCGAAAATAAAACCACCGCAAAAATTTCAGCTTATACAGTAAACATTTCCTACAGGTCAACTAACAAAACCTTTTTTCAGGATGCCACTTGGGTATTTAGATACTCCTTTGTCCTATCTGTGCTAATGTAGATTTTTGACATCTTTTCTGCAGTTTTGGGCCAAGATAAAAACTCAATGATAAAACATGAAGGAAGAATATAATTGTATAGCAATACAGTTCAGTGTTGGCCTTGTGCAACATGCATGACAAGAGTATGTAAACATGCTACTTGTTGAAACATATTGACAAAATATCCTCTTTTTAAATAAAGGATAACATTAATTACTTTCTCGACTTGCTTTCTTGACTTGGTCAAGCAATTCATGATCTGTAGGAAATGTAATATACCAAATATGTGCAGTATTTATACAATGTTTTTAATAAGAATTTGCTCCAGTCATTAACCTTACTGTCATGAAATTTCTGAAGAAAAAAAACACCCCTTTCCATTGCAGTTGTCATGACATCTGCATGACGCAGGTATGCTTCAGTTAATAGATCTGAAATTGGCAAAATTCTGAGTCTTATTTCCCTTCAAATTAAGCAGACATCATGTATTCTAAGTTATACTGTGTGGGTCATCCCTGAGTCATCTACCTGATACTACTCCTCTTTGACATCGAGCAATGTCTGCAGCATAAATGGCTGACTGATTGCCATACATCGCAACCGATATCCCTCCAATATGTCAGAAATTGTTCCTCTCTTTGCTAGCGCTACGGTCATGGTCAGTGTCTATGGATCTAATGGCTTGGATTATTCCATGGTTATAGCGAAGGTCTGTAATTACGAGCATGCCAATTTCATACATCAAGGGGCTTGTAAGCTTGAGTTAAGGCTCGTTAATCGGAATACTTGATGGGTGAATGATTGGCTGATGCTCATCTCGGCATGAATCTTATAACCTGCTAGCTTTAATAGGCGGGTTTACTAATAGATGCACATTTTATGCGGTATTTATAGACAAAGGTTGTTCTTGACGACCCAAAAGCTTGTCCGAGGCTTTCCTGACTTAGCAACAAGTAATGTATGCAAGCTTGATTCCAACTATTGTCGTTCAAACGTTACTAACTGATTTAAGGAATACCACATAACTACAGTCGTTGGCAAGAAACATACACAAATTTGAATGTATTCTTATACGTAGTTTAAGACGTAGGGGCGACAAGGAAAATTTAACATATAATCAGAATCATAATGAGCTGTCCATACAATATTTTTTACCCTATACGAGCTTGATTGTGAACAGCGATGACCTGGATAAATCTGAAGATTATCTAGGCTTTGGGTAGTGATTCCATGTCAGTTTGGGAAGAGGAATTTGCAGAAATATACAATTCACCTCACAAGGGAGGGAAAGTAATCCAAATTGTGACATACCAAGTTTTCATCTGTACACACTTCAGCAGGATATATAGGCTGTAAACACAGACCCCTTTGATGTATTTTCGCAATATGGACATACTTGTACTGTGTTTGGATTAAAACCTAATGCATGCCCCAATATCTTTATCTATAGGAGAAGGCGAGCTCATGTTTTATCCTACCTGTCATTCAAAGTCTCATTTTGCAGACTAATATTGTGCATAATCTAAAATCAAGGGTTTGATACTGCAGACTAAGCAGTCCTTTGACTAGGTTTAGCATCCCATGGTATTCGTAAATCAGGTACAGGTAGTGTCCCTAGGATTCTGATTTCTCCTAATATGCATGGGGAATGGGATGGATAGATGCTTGGCACAGGTCAGTGGTTGACTGCAGTTCGTGAGTCACACATCTGGCCTTTCTATTTATCTTGTAAGGTTTTGTTTCATGATGGGTTTTCCTCTTTTTGATTTCCATCCTATGCCTACTTCCTAGTATCTGTCATCTTGCATCTCATTTTATATTTATAACTTCAGGGGGATTGGTAATGAGCAGTCTGTAGTTCAGTGAATGGATGTAGGCCTATGTGCAGTTTGCAAGCATTGTATAGTGTGTAGCAGGTGTGTACATAAGTTCATTCATGAAGCTAGGAATGATCATTGGATTCCAACTTTCTTTTAAAATGCCTCAATTTAGGTTGGATAACGGTTAAGACTACTGTAATAACATCAGGGGTTAGTTACTGTATTTTGATGGGTTCAGTAGTTCTACATCTCAATTAGATACATGTAGTAGTTTGCAAATTCTTTACCCGTGTGAAAGAAAACTATCTATATATTAAGAAATTAATGTAGGTCTGTACAGTGATTATTATCGTAGGCCTATTGAATTCAGGATTTTAGTTATCTCTTTCCATGTCACTTCTACACCGTAGATGATCGTAAGACTTCTAATGTTACAGTGAAAATGCATGAAGTAAACAAAGAAAATGAAATTCAGGATCCTATTTATTCCTGATTTATTTTTTGTCACAGTCGGATAAAAAATATAACTTCAGCAAAGCAAAGTAATCTGTGGTGAAACTTCAGAATCTCCCTAACCCTGGGATATGTTTACATCTAAGGTAGATGATAACAGAAATGTATGTATTTGAAGAAATAACAGAAAAGGTATCTTATTTATATCATATTATAAATATATTTATTATGATAGATTCAGGGTGCATTAAGACTACCAGCACCTAATTATTGGCCTACACCACAAATCCATCCAGTAATTTGATTTTGTCAAAGGTTGCAAAAGCTCCCTCCATATTTGTCCATAGATTTATATGAACTTTAATTTATTATGAGTTGAATTCATGCATTTCTTTTAAAGATATTTTCATCATCAACTGATTCACATTTAAGGAAATAATCCCAGGTTGTTGAATCAAGCAATTTTTTTTGCGTCGGATGACCTGACCTAACCCTATTGACTCGTAGTTCGAGAGGGAAATGGGAAATCTTAACTTGCTGAAAACGGGCTTGGTTTGGTTATTAAGGACATTTTGAAATGTATTTCATGCCATTCTTCTGCTGTTCTCCCTTTTTTTCATGTAGAGTCTACATGTACTACAATTTTAAACAAAAGTTCAAGAGAAGTATTCAAAGCACGCTGAGATTGATGCGTGGCACATCAAACCTGTTTCGTCATAGTCAGCAAATATACAAAGAATGCTATGCTATATGGAATTTGTGAATTGACTTCGAGGATAACTGTTGCGCTCATTTTCAAATTTTCATCAGTTAGTCATCGTAGTAGCTCAAAGACCCCTGTGTCTCAAAATCGATGCGTAAGGGGAGCCAGCGTTATTGGGAGTAGGGATTTTCAGTGTTTATGTCTCTGTCAACGATTCACAACTTGGCTTCTCCCCTGGGGCTGATTGATGACTTCAATTAGCTCTAGCATAGCTGAGCACAGTCCCAACATCACTCCTCCTTCAGACCAGTAAAGCTGAAATAAAAATGACATTAATCTTTCAATGTAAAACTTAGAATTTTCAAAAGTCTGTATTAGCCTTGAGATACAGCGTTGGAAAGTGCATGGAAGATTTATAGGATAGAATATCTTTCTGGAACTGGGATTTTTATTGTAAAGTGACAGGACAGCTCTGAAAAGTTATGTTCCCACATTTTTGTAAAGCTTACAACTTAGGATTTGTACATGATATAGTGTAGTGGTTCTGACTCTCGCCTTTCAACCAGAAGGTCGTAGGTTCGAATCCCACCTAGGGCGTCAATTTCCTTCAGTAAGAAATTCATCCACATTGTGCTGCACTCGACCCAGGTGAGGTAAATGGGGACGGCAGGAAGAAATTTCTTGTAATGCGGAGCGCCGTAATGGTTGCCAGCTAGAGCCGGGTAGTAGTGAGTGTAAAACTTTCAGTGCCATGAGCACCGATAAGGTGGACATGTGCGCTATACAAGTAGCCACCATTATTATTATTATTATTATTATAAGACAAAGGGTGTGTGACTACAAAGTTGTAATTGATAAAAAATCAACTGCAAATCAGTTGCAAAGTTGTAACACGCATTTTCATTTGCGCATGATTTGCTTGTGGTACGCGCACGAAACAATGATTTTGATCAGCACGTTCCAATCAACTGCAACTAGCGATCAATTGCAACTTTTGGAAAACACCCCAAAGAATTTATAAATTGGTAACTGTACACATTGAACATAGGGGTAACTAACATTGACAAAATAAAAATAAAGTTAGAAGTGATTACTTCTAACGTTAATGTCAAGTTAATTTTATGCAGATTTACACAACTTAATCAAGTGGACATATTTTTTTCTTCAGTTTTTCATGAACCAATAACAAGATATAAATTATATCCGCAAAATTAAGTGGATCATAGACAGTAGATCCATACGCCGTGTATTGAACTGTACGGACCCAACAATTACCAGCCGATTCCGATTTGAATAGCATTACAAAGGAGCATTTATTTTTTTTGAATACATCCAGCTATTGTAAATATTTCAATGGAAGTTGTAATATGTTGTGCAGATCCTGCGTCCCTCCTGCTCACACTGCATAGACATCATATTAAAGCAATCTGAAATTTAATTTTTTATGATATGAAATGTGAATATATATATTGTTTTTCCACTCTTTTTGACAGAGTAAATTTGCGATGATACACATCGACTCATATGCTAATGCAGAGCTGACATTTTCCTCTGCATCACATATATTGCATAGCATCCCTGCACACTTGAGATAGGAAAGATGTTTTTATTGGTGCCAAGTGATTATTAAATTCATTCCACAGTTTCACTTTTCTTACGTATCTTCCTGTATAATATACAACATACATAGCATATATGTATCAACATTGATTATAACCACATGCGTGTAGAGTTCATTGAAACTTTCATTGTACAAATAGACAAATTCCATCTCTAAACAGATACAAAATCTACATTATATACCGGTATATATTGTTCATCAGAAATTTCACTGCATGCACAGGAATTCTCCATCTTTTAACAGAAACAATGACGTAAGCCCCATCCCTACCTCAAATTATGCTAAGTATGCACGGATGCATTCACCCAATTTGATTTGAAACTCATCACAGTGTGGAGACCTACCCATTAAATTTCCATCAGATATGATACTGGGTGGGTAAGAAATAATTCATCTCCCATGAGCATGCTTGCTTTATCTGGCTGCCTCTGTTAAAGATAAAATATATTTGCAGGATTCTGTACAATATGTATCTGCACAAACAATTTTCTTTTGAGGAAAGAATTGTACATTTATTGAACAAACAATGAAAAATACTTTTATTGAAGATTGATATTTGTTGACAGATTGATTTGTCAAAATGTTGGTGTTTTTCTGTGTTATATTTTCTTTGTTAAATTTCATGTGAAATATGTCCATTTAGTTTTTTCTTTACATACAAATAATTTTTTCCTTCAATTTACATTTTTTTCTAAATCAGAGCTTTTTGTAATATCGTACCAAGGAGATATCACAGCCTGCATTTATCAGTGTTTCTTTTCATACGAAAATGGGGTTCAAAATCCCGTATTCCCTTTTTGCATAGGGAACGAGTAGATCAAACGCATACTTGTAATTATGACTTTCTGATATTGAACTCATTAGCCATCTTTATGGGAGGGCCTCTTATGCCTCAAATGTATGATTTGGTTTATGTAGAAACATCCGAAGTAGTATATTATACGCAATATGGATGCCATTATTTGAGAAATTGCCAATTTACCTGGAAGTATTAAAGTAACCTTTTGCAGAGCAGTAACCTTTGCTGTTGCAGAGAAGTAGTGCAGTTTCATCAAGGATATTTTCACTCGGAAATCAAGATTATATCGTTGATCGATCACAAATGTCTGCTAAATTATCTGCTGAGAAGCCATTTTGAATAACAATTTTTATAGAAATTTGTAACAGAACTTTTTTTGTCAAAATTTTCACTCATTACAAAAGCAATTAAATATTTGTTATTAATGTTAGGCAGTTTCTTATTCATAAATGTACATGTAGATCCTCCCCTTTGACTGAGTCTATGAATAAATGACGCTTGACTTTGGTTCAAATCCTTGGATAATACCGCTTCCCTCAATTATATCATCAAAGGATAATTGGAGATTAAATATGATCAACTCTGCTTAAGACAAATTCTTCACTCAAGAGTATGTCTGGAATTATGGTGCCGTCATCACTTTTTACAGAAACTGATTCAATCATTTCTCACTAGTCTATTATTCAGTTTTTATCATTATCCTGTACATAAAAGTCATGAGAGTGTTTCATTGTATATGGATGGATGGAAATGCTCCCCCTTTTTGCTTTAGAATGTTAACTACGTTAATGATTGATTTTTTAACTGTATAAGCTGAAATTTTCATGGTGGTTTTATCTTCGCTAATTTTGCATTTTTGTCTCATGAAAATTTTCACTTTGTACAAACACTGTCAAAAACGTGAAAATAACAACACGCGACTGTGTCAAACTGGTCTAAAATCCCAAAAATATCTGGGCGCTAAAATATTGGCTTGTACAGTACATGAAACGATTTGATCTGCTCATGGAAGCAAAATTAGAACGCTGTAGTTTATGTCCATGATAGAAACTACACCTCTATGAAAATATCAACTTTATGAAACTTTCAATTTATGGCATAACTTGTCTATAGTTTTCATTCATGATTTTGGGCAGTCTAGCAGTTGACATATTCAACCCTTTACATTTTTGAAGTCCACATATTAAGATGAAAGGAACATCAGCATTAGCAGCAGCTGTCTAGTTCCCTCCCTTATGCATGGCAGGAAAATAAATCTTTGTTTATTAATAACATCAGACTGTAGGGTAATGAATTTTCCTCATGTCTACGATAGTGATTTGTGGAAATTGTCCTATTTTCTCCTCTCTGCGTCTCTGACATCAGTTCATAATTTTTCAAGCTATGTCGTGATGGCATCCTTGGGATGGCAAATATTTTAAGCACATGTACATACCAGTGCACATATAATTGTTTTGGCGAAACATATCTCAATAAATGGGTTATTAATTGTAACCTATATACTGGTGTAAGAATATGGTATTTGCTCGTTTTACTCTTCTATAGATGGAGAGGCACTAATTTTGTTTTCAGTAGAGTTTCATTAGCAAATTAATTTCTTCAATGAATTGTTGATGAGTATATTTTAAGTTTTTCAATTCAATTGTAGCCCATGATCTTTTTATTGCGTAAATGTATGCCATTCATGAAGAAAATGATAGAAATAATGGAATGTGAAGAGATTACAATGTACCATTAGTTCTATAAGAAATATGAATCTTGTTAGATATTAAAAAAAAAATTATGAACAATTATTTGTGTCTGTGTGCATTTATTTGTTTGTTATACTACATTGAGTTTTACTTACTGGTACAGGCAGTTTTGATTTCAGTTCAGATTCCTATTTATCAATAATGATTCAGTTGTGCTTAATACTTGTTACATAATTATTTAAATATTGCATTCTGTCTTTTCAGTTTCCATCACTGGTGGGCAACGTAGCAAACGATTCTTTGATGAACCTCGTGTGAACACACCGCCCATTAACACACCTCAGATCCCATCATACCCCATCCAGAAGCAAGATAGATCAGGTAATTATAGAGGATGATATGTTCAAACTGGAATTATCATTTTTCCTAAATGTAAAAAACGTTTACTGTTTTGATTCACTCCTGGAATAATCTGAAGACGCTGCTGTATGAGCTGAAATTTTTGCTGGGATTTTATTTTCGCTAATATTGTCATCATGAATTTGCAAAATTGTTCACTTCTTAGTGTCTATAGACCTGTATACAAGGATCTTTCCAAAAAAAAAATGAAAAAAAAAGCTAATATGTCTGAAATTCAGAGAATTTGCTAATTATGCTCACCAAAATATTAGCTTGTACCTAACCATAACATATGCATTTACAAATGCCTATTTGAAATGGACATTGATAATTAATTGGTGATTTTCTTTATGGTCAATTATTTTCTCCATTCAATAACAAAGGAACTGTTATTGATAATGAGATATGAGAGTCAATTTGTGATATGAATATTCATTACTTATAGAAACTTATTCTATTATAGGGCTTGATTTGTAGTTTCTATATTCGCAAGATGAATGAATGATGAGTCCATAATCTGCTAAAGGTTTATTATTTTATTAGTTTCATATCCTTGCATGTACCATTTCATTTCCTTACAGCCTGTGCAGTCAAATTCATCCCAAGTGTGGTTGTAGAATTCGCACTTGTAAATTTCCTCTTTTCTGGAGAGATTTGTGACACAGAGATTGGGCATAATAGACGATTTTGTTTTCATGTTGGTTTGAAATAATGATATGAATGATTATACCAATATTATTGATTGGCATCCATTGTAAAAAAAAAACAAAAAATTATGATAACAATTGCAATGCAGTGTATTTATGATAAACTCAAAGTAGAGCTGTTTCTTTGGTTCTTACCTCTTTGGCATGCTTGTATGTGATCATGGAAAAGATAAGGCATCTGGGATGGATTTGATTGTATTGTTCTTATTATTTTGACATTTTATTTTCTGTTTATGTATCCTTCTTCATCATTTATGATTTTACAATTACAACCCCTTTATGTATAGATCTACCACAACCCTTGAGCAGATCATGTGATGGCCCTCCCCCAAACTTCTTCGTTCCTCCCCCTCCTCCTTCAGCTGCTCCGCCCACTGGACACGCCCCTGGACACGCCCCTGGACACGCCCCTGGACCTGCCTCCAACATGGGCACTGACTCAGACTATGAGGATATACCAGAGAATGCTAGCCTGTGTGACTCCTGTCATGGTAAAGTACACTTTGTATAATGTTTCTCATCATACAGCACTTTTCCTACTGTGAAATATCAGAAAATTGTAGGTTTAGATTGTTGAGATGCAAACCAATCTTGAAAATTTCCTGAAAATTTACTAGCGTCAAGAGCTTCAACAGTCAGAAATGGATCCTTTCATCTATTCCATTTACAGATTTTATTGGATTAGTCAGTACTGAATAATTTGTGACATAATGTTGTTAAGACATTGCCATGTACTGATGTTTTAAAGCCCAAATCCTCCATACAAAGTAGGTGGTTTTAATACCCAAATATTGTTACACTTTCTAATGATGAAGAGAATAAATAATAATTGCTCCAGATGTTATCTATTAACTTGTATGATTTGTTTTACCCTTTACTCTAAGATGTCTAGAATTAAGTTTGAATACAAAACTTAAACCTGATAAAGATTCAAAGTGCTCATTGGTCTCTCAAATTATAAAGTGTCCCTTTAAAGATAAGTGCTAAATATCCAGTTTTCTTTGATACTTCAATACTTTGTGACTTCTTATTGTGATATTTTTCAAGTTAACTTTGATTCTCATATCCACAGGAGACACCAGCACACCTCCACCAGCTCCTGCTGAGGCGGCAGAAGCTCTCATCAACAGACTTGGTTTCCTCTTCAGCCAAGGTCCTCGTAGTGCACCCCCTGGTCTGCCTTCAGGACCACCACCACCTCCTACCGGTCCAGAGCCCCCAGAGCTTCCTCCTCCCAGGCAACCAACCCAGCCCCGGACTGTGCTTCCAGACCCCAACCAAGAGAACATCAATCCATCACTCAGGGCAGGTGTGACATCCTCATCAGCGGATGCTCACAAGGTAAAGGTCATGCAAGGCAAGGAGTCAATATCACAGAGTGTTAGCCAGCAGCAGCATAGGCATCCAATGCTTGGAGGCATGGTGGTGATCCCAGGACATGTAGGGAGAACTCAAGATGGTGATGGCGAACCTCTCTCGAAGGTCCCTCGCCACCCCAGTGATAATCAGATCAGTTACAATCAACAACAGCAGCAGCAGCAGGCTCCTCCTTCTCAGGCAGGGTTTAATCAGACGGGAAGGGGGAGTGGAAGAGGTGGGAATCCACCTGCAGGATTTCACCACAGTAGGAAAGGAAGTGGCAGGGGTAAGAATCCTCAGACAGGGTTCAATCAGACTGGTAGGGGGAGCGGAAGGGGGTCGGAACGAAAAGGCTCTGGGGCAGGATTGAACGAAGGACCTGCTTCTGTCAGCGGGAAAAATATACAACAACAAATGACTAATATACCATCTCAGGGAGCACCTCAGGTGCCAATGCAACAAGTACCGCATAGAAACCAAATACAATTACAACAGCAGCAGCAAATGCATCAAATGCAACTTCAGCAGCAGCAACAGTACCAGCTAAAAATGCAGCAAACTCATCAACAAATGTACCTCCAGCAGAAGCAACAAATGCAGCAGCTACAGCAGCATCATCAAATGCATCAGATGCAGCAGAATATATGGCAGCAACAGCAGAGGTTTAGTCAGCAACAACACCAGCAACACCAACAACAAAATCCACAACAGGCTCATGGGAATGGTGTTGTACAGGGAAAAATTCAAACGGTACCGGACCAAAGGTTTGCAACTGTGCAATCAATACCGACCACAGCGTCACGCCAGAATGTCAGAGCTCCATCTGATCAGCATCAACACCACGCTGAACCGCCTCCATTGCCAAGCATGCAGGATAGGTTAGGGAAGTTACCCTCGGACAATCCTTCCCAAAGGTCACAAGAACAAAAGCCTGGTACAGGCTATGCAAATGGCACAAATCACAATAGAACTGGTCAGGTGGGAAATGTCCGTTCTAATACGTTAGAATCGCGCAGCAAGCAGGGCAACCGAGGGCAAGCGCCAAAGACGGGTTCTCAGGGTCGCCCCGCTAGCTACCAGAGTCCGGGCAATGAAGGAGGCCCAAGCTTAGAGAATAGACTTCAACAGTTACTTGAAGGTGGTGTGAAAGGTAGACCTGGTGATGCTGCCGTCATTAATGGCAACACAGCACCAAATGTTCAGAAACCCCTCATAGGAGGGCCCCAGGACACTAGCAGCGGAAGAGCAACAAACAATGTGAACAAACCAGTTTCCAGCCACCTACGCCAGCAAAGTGTAGACATGATCAAACCGAAGATGGCCCATCCTAGGAAGATCCTCAACACCAGTCATCAGCGTGGTGCTTCCTTAGACTCCTCTGCCAACGATACTAGTGACATTTCCTTTAATAGTACCGTATCTTCTGTTGGGGATGCATCGTTCACGAGCGTGTCCTCCATGGAAGGTTATGACATGTCATCTATGCAGGCCCCACCAACTCCAACGAGTCCGAGGGACGTGATGGCCAACATAGAAGGTAATTTAATCCTTACAAATTCATTTCATCATTCTAATCATTTGACATGCATAGAAAATTTGAAGCCCACTGCACACGTTACAACTGGCTTATGATCCAATTTCAGAAAATAGTGTCACAATATTTCTCTGAAGCATTCAAACACATAGAACATCTTTGATTGAGGTTCTTGGTACTCAGATTTATAATGAAGTTGAGAAAATGGTGTGATATAAGCTTCGTAAGGAACACCAACACCTCTCCAAGTCATAAAGAAGTCAAAGCAGTCAGAGCAGTCCTATGATTGTCAATGATTTGAAACAAATTTGTCTCTTTTATCTGGTATAAAACTGATTAACGCATTGATATCATATTTGAATTATTTATGAGTTTTCAGTCCAAGAATCAGGTAGATTCCATTTGTAAAAATCCCCAATTTGAATGCTATTATGATTTATTTTGCAAGTCTAATCATAAGATGGTCGTAACGTGTTCAGTTTGCTTCAGCCAGTAAGCCTCAAAGTTCCTAAAAATGTTATTTTATATTAAAATATGCAATGTGCATTATTCATTGAAAGTTATAAAGTTTTTATTCTTGTAAATCACTGAAATTTCAGTCAAGCTAATTTCCTAAATGCCTCATAGTTTCTGGTTCAGAAGCAACCATCCTTTTCAAAGCCATCTTTTTTCAAACCTTGTGATAACAGGCAAACAGTTTAGACTTGAACAAGCCCCAAGAACTAATCCGAAGACACAAAACTCATCCACCCAACCCCGTCCAAGTCGGACCAAACAAGCACAGGTCAAAACCACTCTTCTCACCCAGAAGTCATTACCCAATGGTCAGCTTTCTTCAGCACCCAGCAGTACTAAGGTCACAAAGCAAGCAGGAAGTTCAAGTCAGGGGTCAGAGGTCTTAGATGAGGGTGAGAGGTCACAGGAGAGTTCATCCAGTGAGAGACCTGACCCCATTGTGGTATCAGAGAGAGCAAACTTCACAAATCAGGAGGTCCATCTGAGTGGGCGTGGCACCCTGGTCTCACAAGCAAGGTTACGCTCTGCATCAAGTAAGCTTATCTACCTTCTCTCCCACCCTTTGTGCAGCACATTTGCTCATGTCATTGGCAACAGTTTTGTCACTGCCTCCGATTCTCCTTGTCACATATAGCCAATATCAATTACAAGCACCTGCCAATCCGATATCATCAAGTACTGAGAGGTTAATTTTAGTGTCATATTCTATCATATGTGTTTACATGTTGGTATCGCTGATTAAAGTTGACATTGGCTATGTGGGATATTGAGAACTGATGTTTGTTTGTATTGGCACTGTGAGTGCTCAGCATAGCGTGCAAGTGAAGTGTGTTTGTTTGAGGGGAATAGACCTGTGTACTAATCAGACACATACCTCTGGTAAAAATCCCCATCATTCTCTAGATAACTCTGAAGCTGTGCAAGTACATTCTTTTCAGATATTTGCAATTGTTTAATGGCAGTGGAATAGATTGTGGGAAACATGGTTGCCATTGCATGACACTGGTAAAGCCAGGGACCTATGCAAACATGAATCATTATGCATGTTACAATGAAATATTATTGAAAATGGGCTATAGCTTCTTGCAGTAGAAGTTCTGCATTTAATTTGGGCGAAATAATGATAAGCAGGCCTATTATATACAATTATGACTTTTTGTGCTTCATAAATATTCATAATTTATTGCCTGCACTTGCCTGCACTCAGGAAATGTTTTTGATTTTTTTTAATTTCCCCTTTATTTGCTGATGTTTTGGCATAAAGAAGTTGTTGATTAAACTTGCAAGCACTGCATGTACAAAAACAAAAGGTTTATGTTCAAAATGAAATTCATGCACCAAGGTCTCAAAATCATTTCCCCCCCCCCCCATTTTTTCACATTGCATGAAGTAGTTTTTGAGAATATTTAGAAATAATTGCATTCATGAAAATTAATAATTTTGGTAAAAGTAAAAAATAAAAGGCAGGTTTTTGGGATGCAAATTGTAATTTTACTGCTGAACTGTCTCCATCTTTGATGTGCAGCATGCTAACATCACGCTCACATGCATGAGATCAATATTTCTTCATCTTTCATGATCAATGTTTCTATGTAATTCCATGTAGAATGTCCTCAATATTACATTGCATTTTTCCATTTGCTTCTATCAGAGGCAGCGGCAGCACATTTTGGTTGGTTGGGGGCGTTATTGGAAAAAGACAAAATGTGACTGCTGACAACATTCATTTCTGGGGGCAACAATCCTGCCCCTGCAACAGTAATTTGGGGGGTCAATTGCCCTCATACCTCCCTGTTCCTGTGACATATGGTTGTGTTTCATAAAGCTGTTTGCAGATCTACGATTTTTCTGAGTAGGTTCACCAGAGTCGTTTGTAGATCTACAAACAGCCCTATGAAACACAACCCTTGTCATATAGAGATGGAGGTTTTATGTGATATTACCACAGAAAATGAGATATTGATCAATGAGAATTGTACCAAACATTGGTCGCTTCTGGTTGTAATAAATGGGAAAAGGATACTTGATGTACAGGATGATCTGCATGGAATCACACCCTTACACTTCCAGCGTTGCAATTTTCCACTTGATTTACTTTTACCCTCCCCATGGTCTTTGGTTTCCATAGCAACTTCTGCCTCTAGTCCGGAAGCCACCGATGACATGTCATTGCTTCAAGGTCGACGAACTTTCACTAGGAGATCACTAAGAGACAAGGAGAATGGCAATAAACTCAGTCCAGATTTTAAAGGTAGCAATCAAATATTCTGGCAAAAAAATCCTGTACATTGCCATTAAAGGTCATTTTATTCTGCAATTAATGGGAAATCAAAAGGGGAAAACCTGTGCTTTAATTCAGGTTGGTTTGAATACGTTTTTTGTAGACTTTATGATGATATACCATCAAATTATTATGATACTATTTCAGAAATCATTACCCCAAATTCACCATTACCCTAAATCAAATTGCTTATGTGGGTTTCTGGTCATGTTCTCACTTGTTGTAAATTTCAATCCCGTTCAAATGATTTAGCTTCCAGCTTCTTAAAACATATGGTTTGCGGTGCATCTATCACAATTTGCAGATTTTTTCTTCCTCACTTTTACCAAGCTCCGTCTATATGTTGGATAGAAGGAACTTATGATTTAAATTATTAAGAAATATCACCTTTTTTTCATTTTTCACAGCTCTTTTTATGTTGCATTTGCTCTCATACTTTGGTATTTTTTGTCTCTATAGATGCAAGATCAATGCTCTTACAGTTTAGTTTAGGTTATACCGTGAATTTAGATCTATGATAAATGTACATTGTAGAAAGTGAACTAGAGATTGAAACTAAGTATATTCTCAATAGTGTAGTAATAGAATCAATCATGCTCTTGATTGACTACAGTATTTGCTTTGGCCAGATTTGTGCAATTGAATCCTAGTTTTATATATTTACTGGATGGAGTGGAACATACTTCAGGTCAAAGTTTGATAATGATTTTCTCCCCAAATACAATTTTCTTCTTTCAGTAGATTTTTTCTCTAGAAATCATGATTTGAAAAGAAATAAACTTTGTTTGGATAGATTAACAGCAATGTAATGGCTGATATTAATGTGTCCTGCAAGAAATATGATCTTACACTTTAAAACCAAGAAGATCCCAGAATTCAATTTCTATTGATGACTGTCTTTATACCAGATATTGTAAGCTTTAGAATGATTTTGTGCTTGGTTTCTGACTCCTTGCAGGTTTTTATACAGTAGGCACACAAAACTATTTATTGAATAAAAAGGAAGAAACCACCCAAAAGTGAAGCCTTTCTCTTACAGGTCCACATTATATTTGCATCGTATTGAATTTAATATAATGCACATTCAATCCAACCATCCATCTTTCCGTTCAGCTCGCATGCAGGCTTTAAAGCCGACACACCTTCTCCTGCGTCCCATGACCTTTGAGATCCCAGGCTTCAACCAGAAATCAGCCTTCGTAGGGAGGGAGTGGCTCTTCCCTGAGATGGAGCGATGCTTAGGCAAGGATCCTGCCATAGCATCCAAGCTGAAGGGACTTGGTATCCTTGGTGACGTTGGTATGGGCAAGACGTCCGTCATCGCGAAGATGGTTTCTCTCAGTACACTTGGTAGTCTACTGATCAACAGCAATATTCATGTTTCTGCAGCGGGTGAGTGATAATGAGAATACACAATTGTATTGTTATACATTTCAAATGAGGATAGACGTTTTTTTGTGTGTAAAAGTTCATTAAAATTAATGGTCATGAACCTAAAATATCCTTTTTTTTTTATCCCTTGGAATAAAAAATTTCTGTGATCCTGTATGCAATGAGGATAATTGCGATAGTTTTCACACGCACTACTTAAAAATTGCCTTCAATATAATTTTATAATATTCAGGAATATTCTTCTTCATCTGTGAATTTGATCCATGTCAGATAACTGCATGGGCAATGCCATAAACTAGGCAACCTTTTGTATATACATTCAACCCATTCCCATTCCTGTGAGCTCAAACAATCATGTTTCGATGAGAACGTATTTTAGAAATGGCTTATTGACAAGGGGTGCAGACTATTTCTGAAATTTACATTGATGAAACAAGAGAAGAGGTTAACAATTTCCAATACCAGCAATTTCATGTTAATCCTTACTCTTTTATTTTGTTTGTGTAGTTAATTCCAATGAGTCCAATACCAATTCTCAGAGCAACGTATACAACAGTAGTGGGACTATGACACGAGCACGACAGCAATCGGAGCAATCACTTATGTCTTTAGCGTCACAAGTGGTTGCTTTCCATGTGTGTCAGGTAAGTGAGAGCGAGTATCTATTAGTTTGTATTCACTGATAACATTGCAGCACAAGAGTATGGTATTTTGTCTTTCAGAATTTTCATTTTTTACAAAATTAAGAAATATGGATATGATGATGTATTAGTTAGCCATGTTGAAAGAAAAAAAATCTTCATTGATTATCCAATTCAACAAATCCTTATTTTTTTGCAGACTATTTAACACATGATAATTATATGAAAACATCATCAGTGCAATAATAGGAGCACATGGAATAGAATTAACTGATGTTCCAATCAGTTATTCTCAATTTTTTAATTCAGATGCTCTTTAATGAAATAGCATGTACAATTGAAAAATATATATTTACCGAAGCTAATGCTGATTCATAACTTGTTTTGTTCCATCACAGGCTGATAATAGTGTCACCTGCCTGGTCCCAGAATTCATACACAACATGGCCGCCCAACTCTCCCAGTGCCTCAGCGTATACCGTGAGATGCTTCTCAACGAACCCCAGCTCCAGACACACCTTACCCTCCATGAGTGCACCCAGAACCCCAGCGATGCCTTCATCAAAGGGATCCTGGAACCTCTCACACTCCTCAAGGCTCAGGGAAAGATCCCCATGGACAACTGCCTCATCCTCGTCGATGGCCTCAGCGACGCAGAGTTCCACAAGTCGGATTACGGCGACACAGTGGCATCGTTCCTGGCACGCCACATGGCTCGCTTCCCGCAGTGGCTAAAGCTTGTGATCACCGTCCGAAGCTCCTTCGCGGAACTCACCAAGACAATGCCCATCCAGAGGATCTCCCTGGATAAGGTTTCCAACTCAGAGTTTATCCAGAAGGATGCAGAGCTATAAATCAACCATCGTCTCCAGTTGAGCACCACGCTCAGGACTAATGTATCCCTAAATGGGAAGGTGGAACAGTCTATGATCTCCAAGTTCCGTAGCCATCTGCAGTCTCTGTCCAGGGGGTGTTTCCTCTACCTCAAGCTGACCCTGGATCTAATCGAGCAGGGTTATCTAGTTATGAAGAGCCCCAGTTATAAAGTGCTACCCATCAATCTATCTGAAATCTTCCTGCTCCAGTGCAATCTCAAGTTCCCTACCATACGAGCCTTTGAGAGGGTCACACCGATTCTCAATGTCGCTCTGGCCTCTCTGTACCCGCTGAGCGATGAATTGCTCTTTCAGGTGAGTGCTTGAGTCTAAATAGCTTACTAAAGCCAACTAATGAAAATATGTAATGGTAATTTGCGACAAATGTCCTTTTCCATACTGGTCCTGATATATCTTGCTTATCGCAGTACTGCAATTAAAAAGGAAATTAATTTTTTCACAAATTCATATTATACAAAAGTGATAAAATGCTCCTTTGATTGAAATTCAAAAGGTATCATTGTAACTCTAGAGAAGGATGCAAATGCCTTTCCAGCAGCCTGCAATTTTGTTCCAAATCTCCAAGATGAAATCTCATTTTTTGCATGTTTTCTTCCTAGGCTGCCAATGCCAGTTTGACCAAAGACTACATGCAATGGGAGGAGTTCCAGCAACGGCTGAAGCTCATATGTGAGTTTTTATGCCCAAGAAGAGACAACTATCGGATGTTCTACCATCCCTCCTTCAGGGAGTGGCTCATTAGAAGAGATGATGGAGACAACCCAAAGTTCCTTTGTGATCACAGGTAGGTGTGAAGTAAAAACTTATCGTTCTCTTCCCCCACCCTCCCTCTCTCTCTCTCTCTATCTATTTATCTCTCTCTCACACGCTACATTTTGAAGCTCTGTAGAAGCTCGAAGCAATGTAATGTCAAATCCTCATGATGATGAATATGGATGCCTGCAATGTGAAAGAGTAAAATTTGGAGGAAAAGAACCAACAACATTCATACACGCTAAATAAATAATCATTTTTCTCATTTTATCGTCTATATGATTTTGGACGCAGGGTGTGAATTTCAGTCCAACTGAAAAGGGAAAATAAAGTAGCAGAAATAATTAAGGTTAATTTCTAGATAACTTTTTTTTTCTTTTCTTGAATAGAGTGAACCATGTATAACGAGATATCATGTATTGCATGCATATCCATTATTTATATTGCTATGTATTGGCAATTGTCTGTCAATATTTATATATGCCCTAAATGATATTATACTAGCATATGAACCTTTGATTGAAAGAAAGCTTTTTGTCATCAAATCAGCATACAGTATATATCTATTTATCTGCTTTGTGTAAAATCCTTATGCTTTTCCCTATTCAATGCTTTTGCTTGCAAAATTTATATTTTATTTGCATATTTTCATTTCATATCTATTTTGGTTTCATATGCATAGATTTGTATATATACAAATCTATGCATATGAAACCAATATAATCGCCTCTCATAATCTATTATTTTCTTCTTTTTTGTGCAGTCTCTTATTATATCATTGCTGTATTATTTTTATTTCTATATCTCTCATTTGTTTGCTTCTATACTCTACCTCTCCTTATCCCTATCCTGGACTCAACTTTAGTCTGTTTCGGGGTGAAACAAGTAAAAATGATCGAGGGGCTGTCCCTACCTATATATGTGATTACAGGTAGTGTATTTGCCTGTATTGATATTATGCATGCATCATCACCTCACACTGTACAAACCTCTGTACTGCATTGTATGTCTATTTATTTGCATACTCATTTGTCTGTATCTTAAATCAATTTGATAAACTTTGTGTGGATTAAAATTATTATTCCTAAATACATTAAAGGTAAAAACCTGATGGTGATAAATGTTTTCTTTTCACTAAAATGTTGTATAGGACCTTGATTCATTTGATCTTAAATATTTCGCATACTAGTGTATCATGCAAGTTTTTCTTTCTATAGTCCTAAATGCTCTTTATTGTGGAACATCAAAGCTATTTGATCACATTTTTATAGACCATAGGCTGGAGCTATTCACATAGCACTGTTACACACTTTTATATAACACCGTTCCTTCGCTTTACATTATTATTACACATTTGTTGCAAAAAAGAAAGTTGGGATTAATTAAAAAAAAACTGTATAACAGATTGTAAAATAGAAAAGAAAGCATTTTGATTGGCTTACAGTAATGCAGTTTGGAGAAAATATTTTGAGAACATGCAACAATCCCTTTTATTTTGCAGCAGCTATCAACTACAGCATGCAGTTGATTGCTTCTTTCTTGTAACACACAATAAATAGATGGATAGAAAGATTGGTGGTATTCATGTAGCTAGGCCCAGTCTTTTTTTTTTTTTGTATTGATAAAATCAGAGGGTCGATAAATGTGATACTCCCTGAATTCAGTTTGTCTATTTGAAATGGGTAAATCTATAAATGAGGTGCCCAGTTTATTACATTTCGCTGTCCTTGTTATATGATGAACCAACATCTTTTTCATTTCCTCTTGGGCTTCATGAATATATAAATAATGTATTTAATCAGGGATGCGATATCAGCTTCCGAATTAGCTTACAATCTTATTCCAGTATTTGTATCTAGATCAAGCCCTAGAGGCTATAAAAAAAGATGTGGGTTTACAAAGTAACAGAGACACACAAATGTCATAAACTAGGCACCCCCTTATATTTCATCATCCAGATACTTTGGGTCTATGAATATGGGCATTTTCATTCTTTTGAGAAAACTATGTTGACTGATTATCCAATCCCAAGGATTATCAAACAGTTGCATTGTGTGTGTACTGACACAACCTGATCTTCTCCCATTTCCTGTGTATTTATACATTTTTG
This sequence comes from Temnopleurus reevesii, assembly GCA_036244855.1. Taxonomy (NCBI): domain Eukaryota; kingdom Metazoa; phylum Echinodermata; class Echinoidea; order Temnopleuroida; family Temnopleuridae; genus Temnopleurus; species Temnopleurus reevesii. The sequence continues at coordinate 110,712 of BQKZ01000078.1, forward strand.
TTGTTTGATTATGTTGAATGTCCATGTCATTGCAGTATTCCAGCAACATTTTCAATGATGGTTATGTCAAGTAAGGTTGTGAAATGGCAAATGGCACTAATTTTTATTTTTTGAAACAAGTTTATATGTTACAGGTTTTTACATTGTGTGCAGTATGATTGCATGATTTTTAGACATTTCAAGTCCACCTAAACAATGCCCATTTTACCACCATCACTTAGTAAATTTCAGAGATAATTGTGATTTTCAACCGATAATATGATGAATATTCTGCTCACATTTTCCCTTTTTATTTTCGAAATATCCCACATGAGGCTACTTGAAGTTATAATTCATTCCACATGTATGAAGTACAGGAATCCTGGAATCATTTTGATTTATTTCAAAGAAAGGCAAAGAAAATTATTATTTTCAAATCACCTATGGCAAGAATGCTTTAGGAAATGAAGGTGTAAAGAATCTAGCATATCCACATTTTTTGTACAAGTTGCTAAATTAAGATAAAAAATCCTCAACATTTCAAATTGCAATAAAGTTATTCCTTGTTGAGCACACTTAGTCAATACTATTGTTTCTCTTTTCATCTCTCTTAATCACTGCATAGAGACAATTGTGTGTTTTTATAAGTACAGTATATTCTTAGTAGTAGTATTATTATTCAAAGATGGGAAATATATTGACAGCATGAATTTCCATTTTCATCAATCCAGGAGTGGGCATGCATCCATGGCGTTCTGGTTGAGTCGACGAGGGCGGCGCTTGGGTCGGGACCAGTCCTTTGAGCTCGGCCATCACATTCTGAAAGCTCACATCTATAAGACGGTAGGGCGCCACCTACCAGTCGGCCACTTCACTGCCAGGGAACTACAGGCAATCTGGATGAAGCTCAACGCTGAGGATCTGTCCGCTAGTCTTGTTATGAGGAGGAACATCTTCTTTCCTAATATCAAGGTATTTCACTTCAATTCAATTTAATTCATTTCATTCAACATGCAATATATCAGCTGATGATATTGGGAGTTGATGTGAATCACTCACGTCATTGAGTGGTCTTACATTTTAAATTTGGGACAGTTTATTGAGATCCCATAGATATATTTTTGATTGGGCAAGATTTTACTTGAATTGTAAACTTAATTTAAAATTTGAAAACTTATAAAGCTGATCACTGCTAAATTTTGAAAATGCACTTGTAAAGAGAGACTTGTAAATTTCATAATTTGATAACAATCAATTTAAAGTGTTTGCTCAAAATGTGGTTGATGAAGTCATTGATTATTGCATCTGAGTGTGAGAAGTTGATTCAAATTACATGTTAAGAATTCCCAGATTAATTGATTGTCTATTTGACTGCTGTTCTTGACAGGTGATATATGTAGATTTCAAAATGTTAAATGCCATCACAGCTTCCTGTCCAATGTACATTGCAAATTCTTCTCTATTGCTTGAGATGCTTGTAAATTTTTCTGTAGTTTATTTCTGTCATTCAAATGTTCATTTAAGAATTTTGTTATTGTAGATTGCAAAGCATGGTTGTAGATTCACTAGATGTGATTTACAAGCTGTCAATCAAAGTCAGTTCAATATTATTGACCTACATTGTCAGGATTTGTAAAAGCACAGCTTTCTTATGGTACCCTTTTGTGTAATATATTTATTCATTTATTATCATTTATTATTTTTGTATTATTATTATTATTATTTTTTTAATTTTTTTTTTTTACTGTTCGATGACAACTCGTCTTCCCGGAAAGCAACATTTCATGCTGATTGGCTTATATGTACTGTCGGCATGGCAACTAATTTTTTTTGAAAGCTCACCTTGGATTATTTCATGGAACTGGGTCCTGATATTTCCAAATTATTAGTTTGAAATTCTCTTCTATAGGTAATGAAGAATTATGCTTATGAATATTAAGTTTTTATCTAATGAAAAAGAAATCTCTTCACCTTGTTGCTTAAAAGCACTGTACCTTGTTATACAGTAGTTTTATTAGGATCCTGTTGACATTTTAAAGGCATATTTATAAGAAGAATTTGTTTGTTATACACNCTATAGGTAATGAAGAATTATGCTTATGAATATTAAGTTTTTATCTAATGAAAAAGAAATCTCTTCACCTTGTTGATTAAAAGCACTGTACCTTGTTATACAGTAGTTTTATTAGGATCCTGTTGACATTTTAAAGGCATATTTATAAGAAGAATTTGTTTGTTATACACCTAATACAGTATGTACATTATATCTATCATTTGAATTGTTATAAAAAGATATCACATTGCTTATTGGATCATAACAATAACATAATTCTACATCCTCTCTCTCTGACCCCCTCCCAGGTTAGCCGATTATTACTCCTTGCTGGGGCTTCCCCTAACCAGAGAACGGACGTACTCAATTGCGCCCCTGTCCTTTGTGTCGCTGCAAGGGAAGGGCATACAGAAATGGTCTCGCTCTTACTGGAGTTTGGAGCCAATGTAGACGCGGAGTGTGACCGGGGAATGACCGCCTTGTGCCATGCGGCAGCAGGCGGACACCTGGAGATTGTGAGGATGTTATTCATCAAGAAATCCAAGGTAAGATGTGGGTGATTAAACCGACTTAATTGTTTCATGGCTGGTCATCGAATTGGATTAGAGTGATAGGGTTTATATTAAGGATAAGTTAATCCTATTGTTTATGTATGTAGCTTCGATGCTCATTTAGTATGGAGTTAATGTCTTGTGTGATTGTTCTGATTAATTGTATATTGGTATTGTGGGTATGTTCAAGCTTTCATTTGTGGTTCATGCACTGATTTCTTTTATTTTAATGAATAAATTGCAACTATTTAAAGGTTTATTATTAATATAATTTCTGGGTGAATTTGCGTATGCTCCATTGAATTATTCAATAAGTAGTCAATCTGATTATGATTATTTTTTATTTGCATAGTGTAATGAAAATTCATACTTCATCTTGTCAAAGCAATTTTATTTTAGAATCAGTTGTATCAATAGCAATTGATTCACCAACTTCATGGTTCTATGTTTCATCAATCATGTAAAATCAAATTATATTCCGATTATTTCTTCCATTTCAGGTTGTGCACACAGATAAGAGTGGACGATGTGCTATGGTGCATGCAGCTGACCACGGTCATCTACCAATCCTGAGCTTTTTACTTCAATGTGACTGGACTAAAGATGACCGCACTCAGCTCACGCATAGATCCGTTGCTCAACAAGCCTTGGTTGCCGGGGCTGGAGCAGGCCATAAAGAGGTAAAATAATTCAATTTTGAAAATATGTAATCTTTCTGTTATTACTTAATTGTATATATATTGGTTGCACCATTCTCACCAGCTTTTTGCCATATTTCTGAGTCAACTGATCATTAGAAAAACCTTAACAAGTTAACGTTTAGTAATAAAATTATTTTTTTAAGCTTTATTATTTTTTAAATAAATAACAGTCAATTTTTTTTCTCCAGAAGGCTGTAATGATAGATGGAAGTGTAATTACATGCAACCAAAATGACCATAAAAGTAGATCCTCAAATGCAGCTCCCTTGCACTTCCAAATAGCAAATTTTTAAGGACTTTTCTTTTGCATTTCCTCAGTATTAGTGTGTGTTTGAAGTTCAAACACAATAGATGAAGTAACCAGTGCTCCTAAAATTCAAACCATGTCATTGCTTTAACGCTAGGAGCTATGAATAATAAATGGCTAACCTGGGAGGGGGTCAGAGAAAGAGAGGATGTAGAATTATGTTATTGTTATGATCCAATTCATAACCCTATGATCACTTACCTCTTTGTTTTTTTTCCAACACAGATCTGTACGTATTGCCTAGATCTTACCGATCCTAACTCTCCGACGACTAGCCTTCTCAGTGTGGATGAACCAGATACGCTTCATGGGGACACAGGTAAGATTGAAAATTATCCTCCATTTGTATAAAGGAGATATAAAGCCAGAGGACAGTTATCCTTTATTCATTCAACTGCCCAGATCTTTACAACCTAATTTGTTGCCACAAATTTACCCTTTCTTGACCCATCTGAGCATCTAAGATCAAGTTGTTGAAGTATCACTTGATAGAATAATAATCATTCAAATTCGTCATTTTTAACATTAACTGTTTGAATGGCCCGCTCCGGGAGGAATATGAGATTATTCCCATTGAAACAGCAGTTCCATGAAAGATTTCTTGGTATACCATGAACTCTCTAATCCCAATTTATTTGATTTGTTCACTGGTTTGTTAAAGTGAATACTCAAGCATTCATAATGTTAGCAAATTCACAGAATTGCATTTATATATTTTTTTTAAAGGAATTAACAGGTTTATTTTTCACAATTTGAAGTATCACTAATCTATAGGTATTTGTGAGTGAAAATTCCTGCAAATTCATGGTTGCGAGATAAGTAAAATGAAAACCCTAGCAATAATTTCAGCTTATATGGTATTTATCATTCATTGTATTCCAGCACTGACCGCTGCGTGCAGCCAGGGTCGCACCGAGGTGGTCAAGCTCCTACTGAAGCGTGGTGGGTCAGTCCAGAAGAGCAACCAATCTCAGATGACCCCTTTGATCTGTGCGGTCAGGAAGGGACGTTGGGAGATTGTGGACATCCTTCTTTTCAACCATGCTTCGTTAGAGGACACTGACCGTCATGGTCGGTCACCTCTCATGCTGGCGGCTGGAGAGGGACATCTAGCTGTCCTTGAGGTCCTCCTCAGTAAAGGTTTGTCAGTTGTCAGTACTCTGAATAATACTGATTTTTTATTTTTTTTATTTGATAGATTTTTCTTAGACTAAAAGGGTGTTGCTAGAAAGTTGCCATTGATTGGATGTTGCACTTGATTGGCAATTACACACCACTTAAAATGCCCATTTAAATCTGTATTTGATGTTCAAATGATTACAATCAATTGCAACTTTCTAGTAAACCTTTTTACAGGCAAAATTAAACAGTGAAGAATCATTAATTAACATTAAAAAAATGTAAAAATGGAACAAGTCAGTGTAACAGAATAAAAGGGGAAACGAATGTTGAGAAGCATGTGGGCATTCAATTGAAAAAGTAGAGGCGTACCTCAACAGCTTGAACAGAAGAAGGTTGCATTAGATGTAACAAAGAAGAGATTGAAGAAAGACAAAGAAGAGGATGAAAACTGAGAGGCAGTTGGCGGCTAGAAAAATTGTTTTGTCACTCCTACTCCTAGCTTGTTTTCTACATTTTATTGTCATGAATTTCATCTAAACTCTTATCTATTAGATAATTCCGCAAGCACTTTTGTGGAAAAGATTTGCCCTTTTAATGTATAGTTAAATACATAGTTTTGTTTGAAATTATGAAATCTTTATTCCTAAATTGCCATAATTGCAGGTGCATCTGTTCAGAGCTTTGACAAGGAAGGTTTGACAGCCATGTGTTGGGCTTGTTTGAAAGGCCACATCAACATTGTCAAGTCTCTTCTGGAGAGAGGTTCAGCTATCGATCATGATGATAAGAATGGACGCACTCCTCTTGATCTAGCTGCTTTCTTTGGAGATCCACAAGTGGTAAGCTATCAATGTTATTTTCACAGATTTTCTTTAATACCAAAATTACTTTCCAGGGACTCTCTTTTCATGTAGTTGTTTAATTTGGTCTGATAGATATGAAACCTTCGATATTTTTCTCAGTTTTATGCTTCTCGTTACACTGAGTACCAATGATAGTGATAAGTGTTTTGCTATTATCCTGTTTGTATTTGTAGCTCTAGGCTAAGCACTAAATCTACACTAAAATCTAGACTAAATTGTACAGAGCAGTATTTGTTACAGAAAGAGCCACCCTGTATAACAAAGAAATATAGTATAAAGAAAATAAATGAATAAATATGCAACAGTGTATCATTTCAAGTAATAGCACTATAAGAATGGATGCTTTCAAGAAATTTGTGACAAGTTTTTGTTGCTAAAGTCATGCACATTTATTTTTTGTTTTAATTTCAGGTTCAATTACTGGTTGAGAAAGGAGCTAATATAGAACACATGGACAACAGTGGCATGAGACCCCTTGACAGGGCGATCGGATGTCGAAATACCTCTGTTGTATCTGTTCTACTCAAGAAAGGTGCTAAACTAGGTAAGTGAACAATAATTGAAAAAGATTGACCTGGTTACGTCTTAATTAAAGAACTATTTTGTTTACTTCTTTGGTTTTTGGCTGACTCAAGGAAGATATGAATCTAGAAAGACAAAAATAGATAAATAGTAGTAATGAAATATATATCATGAGATTGATAAGTATTTCTCCCAGATGTTCAGATATGGTACCTCAAAAAAAAATTGTTGTAATACTTTAATAAACTGACAGTGTGAGTTCAAAGCTTTTGATGTTTTCATGTTGTATGTGGAGCTTTTTTTATTAAATGTGTTTGGATTTTTTAAAAGTAATTCCATGAAATTTTCACCATTTCTGATAGTCTGATTCCATGTTTCTTCTTCTTACTCACTGCATGAATAACTTGAGCCATGTTAGTATACATCTTTTTCTTCTTGCTTTCCTTTTTTTCTATCTTGAAAAGGTGTACTTTTAATGATTGTCTTGTATATTTATTGCTCCATGTAGGTCCAGCATCGTGGGCCATGGCTACATCCAAGCCAGACATCTTGATTCTCCTACTCAAGAAACTCATGGATGATGGCAATGCACTCTACAAGGTAGGACTTTCTTTGACTGTGAATCCTAAAGTTGATACTCCCCTGTATATAAGGAAAACTAGGGAGAGTTTACAGATTTGAGAATTTTGTTTTTCTTAGATTTACCATGCTACGAACATACTGACTGTCGAGAGCGTTTTTGTTGGTATTTTCCATTTTAAATTTGCTTCTTTTACCTTGAAATTTGTATTGTTAAATGATTCCTTGTATTCTTGTTTGTAAATTTGATATTTCTTTTTTAGATTTGAATGGAGATACGGTAGCTTTATACAAAATTTGTCTTGTATTTTGCACTTGCAGAAAGAGAAGTGGAGAGAAGCATGTCACAAATACCAGTGTGCTCTCAGGAAGTTTCCTTCAGAAGGGTTTGGTGAAGACATCAGGACTTACAAGGAGCTCAAAGTCAATCTCTTCCTCAATATATCAAGATGCAAGAGAAAGCTAGAGGTAGGGATTTAATTCAAATTGTGTCGTGCCAGTTATGCAATCCCCTTTGGAGAAAAAGTATCACTTCCACAATAGTTTGGACATGATTTTTGTTATTAGCTAAACGACTTTGTAAAATTTCTTTCAGTAGAACTAAATAATAAATGTCTTTGCACTTTGAATGTCAGAAAACATCAGACTTCACTTGCTGAAAATTTTCATTGAACAGATTTATGGCAAATTGTTTCAGACTTTGGTACTCTATCTCCATGCCGTGCTCTTACCCATTTGATATCAAGCTCTCTGTCCCTCTTTAATTTCAATCTCTCTCCAGCCCATACTTTCCCTCCCCTCTCTCTGTTTTCATTTCTTTTCACTAAATCACTCTATTTGTTTATTTTTTATCCCTCACTCAGGATATTACTGGTGCTATTGAATACTCTAGCAAAGCTCTTGAGATAAAACCCAAATGCTTTGAAGCCTATTATGCAAGAGCTAGAGCGAAGAGAGCAATAAGGTAAGGATTATCAATGTGTTGCATTTTGAAGTTTAAGGAATCTTTATGTTTGCAGTTTTGATCAAACTTAATAACAAACAATTGTTAGTTTTCAAACAGTTTCTCTTTCAGAGATATGTGTAATGTGTAGATAGTACTCTTTTCTTTCTGAAATATCGAGTAGAACACATCACCCTACACTTTAATCAAACTTAATGTATTCGATACGAGCTAAGAATAACAGATTTGACAATTAAATCTGTGTGCGTAGTGGTCACAAGTATGTGATAAGTTTGTTCTCTAAAGTATGGACACATCACTGTGTACCTCTTGTTCAAATCCAAATAGTTAGATAATGATTAGATGTGTTAAATTAGTTAATGGAAAGCTCTTCACATTGGAACAAGATCCTGCTTCTTTCTAATAAATTGGGTAGATAAATGAATAAACGATCTGCTCTGGATTGCTTTTACATATTTATCATTTATTCTGTGTTTCAATTGCAGACAATATGGCCCAGCATTACAGGATTTACTGGAAGCTGTGAAGCTAGCACCCAACAACAGAGAGGTACGACGTCTTCTCGTCAGGGTGAAAGAAGAATGCAAAGAAGAGACAAAGAGACAGCGTGAAGCCAAAGAAGAGCGTGAAGAGAAAGAGAAGGAGAAAAAGGAGATGACTCCAGACTCAGGGGTAGCCAACTCACAACCTGGAAGTGCTGAACAATCGCAGGCAGAGGTTTCCGAACCTGAGGAATTGGGAAAGTCTGTCACATCGACAGCATCATCACAGGCTGGAAGGAGTGATCCAGTGGTTTCTTCCGCTGTTACATCTGTACAGAACACAAGCAGGGTACTTGACTCCAGTGGAGATCTATCTGGACTGGACAATAAAGGGTTGAATAGCAATAGTTTGAATTCTAGCAGTAGTTCAAGTACACAATTAGGGTCAGTGGACTTGAGCATCAGCAACGGACACTTAGTGCAGGGAACGGGTGTTCCTCTGAAAGATGACAATCTGCCTGAGAAGCAGGTGATCACTGAAGTACAGGATAGTGGACTCAAATCAGGTGATAAGCCTGTTGCAAGGAGAGCTCAGGCTGTCAAGATGCCGAGGCCTCCGTCGATCGAAGTAGCAAACTCAGAACCAGTGACCGCAGGAGTGGTCTTCTTCAATGCTGCTGCTACAGATAACAACTCAAGTCAAGGTGCCCATCACCCGCAACCTCGCCTCAACAAACCTAACAACTCTGACTCTCGGGAGAGCACTCCAGAGTCGTCCACCCCAGGCTCTGGGTCCGCCTCGGGGTCTGGGTCTGGCGCCCTCAATAGTCCCGTCCATAGCTCTGTAAGGCTGCAGGAGGTAGTGGGGCCTCACACCATGATGTCGAACCCTTCTAGTGTCCAAGCTGGGTTACCTCACAGGTGAGGTCCATCATGATGGCCGAGATGAACACACAGGTCCCCACAAGTCAGTGGGTAAGGTAAAGGGTAGCATAGAAACAACAACAAAAAAAGCAAATTGTCAGCAGTCTGTGTATCCTCTTTCCCTTTAGTCATACATTGGTGCATCATTCGTCCTTCAAAAATTCATTCCATTTTAACCGAATTCATTATTCAGGTTGGTCTAGGGAGATGATTTCCATGTTCTTATTTGTTTCTAATTCTTTCTCATTAACCTGTAACTATATTTGTATAGACGAGCAGCTAACCTTAATATGTCTCTTATCCTTTTCATTGACTAACTATTTAAATGTATCTAGTACAATAAGCATCTAATCTAATCTGAAAATCATTTGCAATATAAGTTTATTTTATATATTGTTTATGCTCTAACAGTTTTTAATTTCTTCTTGCTTAATGCTGACTTCTTCATAACCCAGTCAGCTGTAAACAGCACAGCTCTATAATTTGTCACTTCCAACTTTTCCTCCTTTAACGTTTCAAGAAGTAATGAAATACATAGATGAATATATATATATAGATACTAACAAAAATACAAGTATCCAATATCATACCGCTCCTTTATTTGGCACTTATATGTATCATTGCAAAAAAAAATAGTCAATGCTCATTTATCTTTTAAGAAAAATCATTTGCACAAAATTATGACCTCAATACGACAAGAATAATGTACCAATTGATAACACAAAATTAATTTCCTTTGCCTTTTTATTAGTTTTGTATAATTTTTGCATGATCTTCCTTACCTCATTTTGTTTGCAGTGGCCTATTTTGTTAATTTGTTTGTGACAAAGCATCTGTAGTATTTGTTTAGATCTGTTTTATTGTGATTTTAAGCTAATGTTCTATCTGCTTTTATATTTTTGCTATAGTGAAGTAGAATAGCTTGATTGAAGTGTTCTGATGCTCTGTTCTAGCAATCTTATGTCCACTAATATAGATCTTACCAACCACTTTCTTTTAGGTGTGGATCATACAGCTTTGCATTTAATATCTGTATGGGCAGCTGATTATGTATTTAGACCATCAATAGTCAAGCATTTTATGCATTGCATAACTACTGCTGAGATCATAAACTTTTAGATACCCATTCTTGCTGTTTGCTAATAGTTTGATAGCCCTTTCTCTACTCCAACAACCTATCTTTGGGGTACAATTTTTCAATTATGAATCAAATTGGGATCCTATGAATTTTTAATAATTTTTCCCAACTCTTTATATTTATATTCTTCATATCTGAAAAGTAAGTTTGATGCAATGCACATAATAAGATTTTTTTCAGATTTATGAATTGATTAGCAAACTTATTAAAAAGTCAAACTATTTGTAGGTGATATCCCATCAATATGTCATTTAAAAAGTATTATAAGAAAGACCTGACAAGATTGCATCTACTGTTTGATTGATATGCTCCCTTTGCCTTGACTGTCTTGATGTGGATGAGTCTTACTGGGGGTAATTGAAGTGATATGATCGGGTTTAAAACTATTCATCTGTTTTAAAACATTTCATCTAATACATTTCATTGTATGATACAGATTTTATATTCTATTGGTTGTCTTTAATAAATTTTGTGGAAGAAACAGATGGCTATTTATGCAATACATCCACTTTATAAAAAACAATTCATTACCTTGTTTATTTACCTTTACCTTTTATTATGCCATTTTAGAACAGCTTCCATCAGACAAAAAATGTTGGAAAACTTGACTGCAAGTCCAATGGAATAGTGAAATTATGTTTTCAATGGAGAAATTAAAAAACAAAGACATTTATACCTCTAGCTTTTATCATTGCAGCTGCTTTAGATTTAAAAATAGATAAAGAGGATCATAGAACAAATGAAGCTTAAGAAGAAATATTCATTGGCAAGTTGAAACAATACGAGAATTTCATCTTTAAACACTGTCTGTAATGTAATGGTCTTGTACTTACTGTATGATGACAGATGGAATCTTTATACTTTGAATTATTGTCTTGTAACCGACATCTGCATTTCTGATTTACCATCCAGTAAGATACATCCACAATAGGTTGGTTTAATTGTATGAGTTTGTGATATCAAAGATATTGATCAGTACTAGACATATAGAAATATGAATGAGATGAAATAAAATAATATCTTTCACATATATTTGGGAAGTTTTAATTGTGAATGCTATTGCTCATTACAGAATTAGACAAGTAACAGTCCTGCAATCCACTGCAGGCAATTTGAATTTTCATTAGCTTTGCAACTGCTGCCACATGCTGACAAAATTGATAGCAGAATTTGTTTGAAATGAAATTGAATTGAAATTGAATTGAATTGAAATTTATTCATCACTTCAATAAAAAGAAACATACCAAATTACAAACCAGAACATTATTGATTCCTATGTAAGCAATCTTTTTTTAGTTCATTTGCCAAAATGAGCAGTAAAAATATTTCAATTTGTAAGTTAGAGTTCTAATGTAATACGTACCAAGTTTCACTCCATATTATAAATAGTTCAATTTCCACTGCACCTATAGTCCTATTACTGATCAATACCTTTAATTCAATGTATGAAGGAAATTTGGATTTATTAACACCATGTTTATATTTCTATTTCCAATTTCTAATTTTGGCCTGAATGATATTACTTTAATCTATGAATTTCTGATAATAATACAGTATAAAAAGCCACCACTAGCTCATTCTCTTTTTTCAAATTTTGTGAATTTAGCATGCTTTTTAAATACAGAAATTTAGAAGAATATTCTAGCACTTGTTTTTATCTTGTCAATCTTCAGATTACAGCATATGTAATAGAGAGCTATTAAATTTAAATGTGCATATTCTAGACGAAATTGTTGAAAAATGTGAATATTAAAGATTCTGCTATGCTGTAGCACTGATATCATATGAGAAAAATATTGATTCACATTTACACTTTCCACCTGAGAATTAATCATTACCAATCATACATCAATTCTTCATTTTGGTGACTCATAAATAGTTGGTAAAATAATTTGGTAGCACTGTGAATATCAAGGTTTAATTAATATGGAGCTATTATATAAAGTCAACATGCACCATTATCATTTACACTCCACTGCCACTATAATACAAATAGATCGAGCACATGAAAAAAAAAAAAAAATGCCATTATTATTTTATCAGGAAAAAAATGATAGAAATCTTGATTTTTGTAATTTGATAAAAATTTAATATTTTTTTTTAATATTCTATTTTTAAAGATACGTGCATTGGAGAACATTTCATTTCAGAATAGAGCAGGAGTGCACACCAATTACTGTTTTTGTTCTCATGATGCTTAAACATACAGTTGAACCTCATAATAAAGAGGTCCTTGGGACCAACAAAATTACCAATTTGACATCTTGTTGTATCAGGGCTGAGGTACTATAGAAAACAAAGAGTTTGTGTCTGCAAAAAATAATCTGTTATAATGAAAGCTTGTTATATCATAGTTCTTTATAAGGAGGTTGGACTGTAGTAATTGTATATTATACAAAAGGTCTAGGCTCCAGAGTGAAAAATGCAAAAAGACCAGATCATGAAATTAGCGATCAATCTAACCCATTTAATCTCCTTTGATTTTTACTCCATTTAATGAGCAGTGCACAGCAGCCTCCACCAGCACAGCAACATGCTACCATCTTAGAATCCAGAGGATCTCCATCATCATCATCATCTAATCCTTCCACTTCATCCTCATCATCATCCTCCTCCTCGTCCTCTGTGTCTTCCTCATCCTCCTCATCGCCTGGCCAGGCTCCTGCTGCACCTGGGGCAGTGGTAGGGCGTGGTGGTGGGAGCATCGAAGGGGTAAGTGAGGAAGGGGGCAACGCTGTACAAGCATCGACCAATCCTACGCAGAATAGCCCCGTCCAGATGCAACAGCAGCAGATGCATCAGGAATTCCCACGCCCAAACACCAAGCATACCATATACATAGGACCCACTGCATTGTGATCAGACTTTCTGTGGGTTGTGCCGGTCTCAATGGCATTGTAAATGCAGTCAGAGAAATGGCTGTCATCCATGGAATACAAGCGTGACATACTATTGACCCAGACATTTTTATGACAGGGAATTTCTGTGAAAGTGAACTGGTGGTCGATAGCTTGCATGAAACTTTTGCAAATTGCAGAGGAGTAATCTGTTACAATAAACATGGTCATGTATTGGCATCAAATAGGCAGAGGCTCCAATTTCTATGAGCGTCATTCTTTTTTTTAAATGACCCTGTGAAAAAAAGTTCAATGTAACCATGTAGCACCAAGCAGAGTGTACCTGACGAGTATTCACAAAGCCCTTCTTACCTCTCAGAAAGACTGAAGAATCTTTTTTTTTTCAACTATTTATAGAAAAAGTACTAATTATCAGTTGTTCTTAAAACCTTTCTTTACTGAGAATATCTTGTATAAAAAACCTGTAAATTTAAAAACTTGCAGTGGTATGGAGCTCCATACCCTTTAGTCTTGAAATGATGCACGTTTATCACACAACCCGATTATTTAGTGAATGCAGTCATGCTTTGTGATAAAGGCTGCCATTCAACACCAGGAGTTGTCATTTAGTGCAAGGGGAGGGTCACCACTCGGTCGTAGAGGTACCTGTAAATAACTCTACCAACGGCTTTCTGAAGTACAACTCGGGTCCATTTGCATAAAGCTTTAAATTAGGATAGCTTTGCCATCTAGGAAAAATCATAAGGAATCCTTGATGCTGATTGGCCATTGGGCTCCTTTGTCACAATAATAGCCATTCAGAATATCAGGTTTATGCAGTGGGACTGTGATTAGCCCATGAACTGATATCATATAGACTCGCATTGAACAATGATTTTGATTGGTTCCTGCAATCAAATGCTATTTGTAAGCAACATATCTTGAGTTGAACCAACCCTTATTCAGTATTCATGATTATAAAACAATATGACATTGTTCTTTAGATAGCCATGTTTTGTCTCCATCTTTTTAGGCTTCAAAATGTCTTAATTTTGTTCTATAAGAACAACATATAGAACCTAAACCAGGAAATGCAGAAATGTTTTCATGTATTCATTTTCCCTAGCTTACTTGAAAAAGATAAATAAGGGTAAAGTAAAGAATTGAAGGTAAACATATCATTTTATCCAACGTCCTTCACCGTTGAAAAATTTGGGCTTGTTTTCTGGCAAAGCAACACAAAAATGTATTTTCGCTTAATCATGATATTAGCGCATCACGTATAATAATAATAATGATTGAATTCTGCCATTTGAATGTAGATTTGCACTTTCGAAATAAATTTCCTCACAGTTTACTAGATTGTTGCAATATAAATCTATTAAGAGGTAGCAAAAAACTCCGGTGGAGCAGATAAGATAATACCGTATCTGCAGGTTGTACCGTACATGTGTTTTAAGACTTTTTTCAGTACTATATTTTGTCTCAGTGTTTTTCTGTACTGTTTGAAAATTTTGCACCATTTATGATCAGGTATATGTATTTTATGAATAATTTCACTCACATTTGTTGGAATATTGCTTGGTGTGACATGAAAATCTCTGCACTTTGAGCTGATTTGATATGAGTGTGTTAATGTTTATAAATCAATAACGTTTTCATATTGAGTCAATGAATGTCAACCAGGGTTGTGTTTCATAGAACTGTTCATAGATCTTTGCATGACTCTACGAATGACACGTCACTCTTTCATAGATGTGATTAAGCCCCAGAGGTTATCATTGAGTACAGGAAAGGGTCACCAAGCGTTTGTAGAGTTATGCGAATCTCTTTCCAAACAGTTTTATGAAACATAGCCCAGGTCTTAGGATCTACTTGTTGTACTGTATTTATCAAGCAGGTCACAATGATGGACCCTTTTCAGGTACTTAATTTAGTAGAGGTTAAATCAAATGGCACACTTAATATTGTATTTATATTCTACATGTTATATCCCAGACATGTATTTCACAGCACAAACGTTTTCTTGAACCGTTTTACCATTTATCTCATGTCCAAAGGAGATCCATTGACAAAGTTTCTCTTCAGCAAACCTTTCATCTTCCAGCAACAGCTGGATCTTGAACCAATTTGTATTATTTATTGCTCTGTCTAGCAAGCCATTGGCAAGGTCTCAAATTTCAATAAAAATGACTGTTTTATAACCAAGATGTAACTTTTTAGGAAAATACAGTCAAAACTGCATAAGTCAAATTTCTATTACGTCGAGCTGACTTTAATTATGGTCCCTAGAGATTTTACCTAGGCAGAGTTACCTGTACCTGATTTCAACATATTTATACGAAGGGATTGTATACAGAGGTATAGGTTGTATGATAATTCATGAACTTTTGTGAGCATGTTTGATAATTTGATCATTATTCAGTTACATCTCTGGATGGTATGAATATGTATAAACCCACAAGTCTTTTGATAGAATAAGAACATTCATTGAAATAAATTCAAACTGTATATGGCCCATGTACTTAAAATATTTCAAGGCTTTGCACCTAGACCCGAAAGGGAGATATTGATAAAATGATTGCACTTGTATTCATATCAGGTTATCCGTCACTTCCATTTGCAATAAGATGCTATTCAATCATGCTCTTTTGATAAGTTATCTTCATTTATAGTCAAAGGAACTTAGAAATATTTTGGGGAAATCTAGAGCATGCTTTAAAAGTGTAAAAGATTCTGGATTATGTGACCTTTTATTTAGATTTAACTTATTTATTTCGGGTAACTTCTTAGCGTTTGCTCTCTTCTTTCATAGAATACCAGTTGATGTGTTATGAATGTAAATTGAATTTTTACAAATATGGTGATACCTCTTTACATTAACAAGGTCCTTTGGAACATGAAAGTTAGTTTGATATATCAGGAACCATGGTACAACATTACAAAAATTGAGGACATTATGGTTATGCTATGAAAAAAAATTGCAGATTTTGCGTGCACCACTTGGAAAGGTGAAAATTAATTACCGAAATAATGTGCTCATTCAATATTTAGGTGTGTTGATTCAAGGAATAGTATAAGTTTGTTATTATTTCTGTACTCCAGCAATTCACCGGAAGTGTGTGATACATGTACATGTATACAGATCCCTTTGGGATTGAAAAAAAAATGGTATTTACATGTTAAGTCATGCCTCATTCTAAAGAGCACCAATTTACCAAGGTCTCATAATGAGTTGATTTACTGTTTCTGTCTGGGGTTTTTTTTAAAATTTTATTTTAGCCCTGTTATAACAAGGTTGTTGTTCGTCATAGCAATGTCAGCTTGCACGAGTTCACTAAAAACCTTTGGGTTCTCATTTGGTATTACCACAGATTTGTCCAGTTTGAAGAGGGGTATGATTTGATGTGTTGGAAGAGGCAACTGGCTAGTTATTCATTGAAAATAAATTGCAGATGAAGTCTCAAGTTGATTAAAAATAAAAGTACTGTTCAAAAATATATGTAGTTAAATGAATACAGTATTTAATTATGAAGCAAAGTCCTCATTTTTCAAAGAATATTTCCATATACTGTAGTTTCAGCTCATTGATTTAAAATTATTTCTTTTATATGTAACTATTCTATTCAGAAATGTGCTTCTTCCCAAATATGTATTATGGTATTTGACCTTAATTCTTTTAATGTGATATGATGAAATAGAATTCTTCTTTAATCTTTATTGTATTTTGAGCCAAAGAGGAGAGAACAATTGATTATTTGATTAATTTATGTGGCAGCTATGAATTTTATTTTCTGCACAATGTTTCTGCTTTAATAAGATGATTGTATATTTCTGATATTACTTGATAGTGCTAAATTAAGCTTTATGTGTACATGGTTGAAGCATTGCTGCACTGGATAAAATAGATATGCGTGTAATGAATTGAAATAAATTGGTTTCAAAGATTAATTGCTGTATGTATTTAGACATACAGGTTTTTCTCAAGCTAGTCAATGTTGACTAGAATTTGTATATTAAAGGATGTGTAAAAAATAAACTGGCTAAAATATAAGCATAATTGATATAGACTCGATTGTTTTTCTTCCTTATGAAGCAACACTACTATTTGGAATCGACCTTTGCTGATAGGGTGTTTGTGGAATTCTTGTCAATGAAGGATGTGAGGCAGAGGAGAGAAGAGAGGGGTGGAATATAGGAGTTTGGGAGTATATGATAACCAATGGGCGACCACTTGTTCAGTAAGATACTTTGATAGTTTTATTAACTGAGTAAACACTATGGCCCATATTCCGATAGCGAGGTTTAACTTAACCCGGGAATAAGCCATTGTTATTTTGACCTGGTCTATTGAAAAGTTAAACCAAGGGTCTAAATGACAATGACTTAGACCTGGGTTAATTTAAACCTCGCTATCGGAATACAGGTCATAGAATACAATGTACAGAAATACCAACCTTTTGGTATACGGATGAAGATCAAGATTACGATATGACTCACCCAACGACTCTCGTGAGAAATATTTATATAGCTGATTCCATCCATTTCTGAAAAGTTGGCACCTCTGTTGATATGTTTTGTATTTAATTAAGCGGAATAAATGCTCTATACAACAATACATCATTCATGAATGTTGAATATTGCATGTATTTCTAAGTTGCTAAGAGTTTGATGGAAATTATGTGGTCCCCAATTTATTCATGTTTGCCCACAGATAAAACTATGTACATGTATTCAACTGTTGACAAATAATGATTCTACAAAAGTAAATTCTCACCAACTATAAATGGATATTCAAAACTACTCGAGGGTTGTATTAAAGCAGTATTGGTATTTCACATAATACATTACAATGCACTAGCCATGAATGTTGAATATTGCATGTATTTCTAAGTTGATAAGAGTGTGATGGAAATTATGTGGTCCCCAATACCACATAATCATCATGCAGCCAAATTTATTCATGTTTGCCCACAGATAAAACTATGTACATGTATTCAGCTGTTAACAAATAATGATTTTACAAAAGTAAATTCTCACCAGCTATAAATGGATATTCAAAACTCTAAGCAGGCTCTAAGGGCATATGGGCAAGCATGTTCATCTTTACTTTATTCTTTATATTTTCTATCATTTCACCATTTTGTGTTTTTTGTGATGCAGCACAATGCACCTTTGGTTATGTTTAAAGGAACAAAACTGTATAAAATGAGAGACTACACCAGGACTGTAAAGCTTTCACCGACATGAGCACCTAAGGTGGACCTGTGTGCTATACAAGTAGCCACCATTATTATTATTATTATCAATGTATCAGTGGCAAGAATTGCACACTTTGGAGTTGTTAGCTTGGACCAACATTGCAACTTGTCTCACTTAGAAACAAGCGCAGTATGTCATGTCTATACCTTATACAGTGAAACCTCTTTATAACAAGGTCCTTGGGACCATGAAAATTACCTTGTTATATCCAGTTCCGCACTATATCAGGGTAAAAAAACCCAGAACTATAAAGAGCTGGGACCTATAAAATCTCCTTGTAACAGGTACCTCGCTATATCCGACCTCTTTATAACGAGGTTCCACTGTATTGAATGCCAATATTTCTTACCAGCTGAACTAATATTCTTAATGGTCTATTTCTAGAAAAACAGGCTTGCCTAATTTGAGATGATGAACAAGGATGGAGAGATAGAGGGGAGAAAGAAAGATAAAAAGTAAACTATGAAAGAAAGAAAAGAAGAAGTGAAAGAAGTAGATGATAGAGAGAAAAAAAGAAGGGGTGATGGAAATTCATGCAGAAGACTAAAATTGCATCCCCCATCTCTCATAAAACAATTGTGAGATAACATATAACTTGATAATAATATATATTTGTACAGATTCATTTAATTTACAGAAACATTACAACAAGCACTTATTTACAGTATAATACAAGGTTACAGAGGTTAGTTCTTAAAAATACAATAGAATATATCAGCACAGTAAAATGTCACATAGGGTACNTTAGTTCTTAAAAATACAATAGAATATATCAGCACAGTAAAATGTCACATAGGGTATTTATTAAATTTTCAAGAAATGAAGAGCTTCTTTAATTACAGAATTCATTCAAGAGAAGAATATCAAAATAAGTTTATAACTCTGAGACTAGTTTGAACTTTTCTTTGCTCTTATTTGGGCAAATGAACAAACGAAGATGATATACCGGTTGTTGCTAGAAAATTGCAACTGATTTCAGTTACATGTATATTGAAAATTGAAACATGCATTTTCATTTCTCACAAGACCTGCTTGAAAACATGATTTTTATCATCATTATTTATTTTTCAACTTCTCAACTTCTCAATAGTTACAGTGTACGAAAAAAAAAAAATACAAAGATACAAGAATTAGGAGTAGAATAAATAATAATAATATAATATGGACTAGCCTTGAGGGAGAAACAACATTTATGGCCCCGAGTAAAATCGTATTGCCCGAGTTGAAGACGAGGGTAATACGATTCTACTCAGGGCCATGAATGTCTCCCGAAAGAGATATTGTTATTATCCATTGTCCATATTGTTATTAGTAACCAAATCAGACATCTAGAGCGAACACGAAATCCATGAAATAAACCAATGGCAAAATTAAAAGTGGTTGCTCGCGAGATCGTGGCCCGCGTATTTCGGATGTGAATTTATTGCCCGCTGTTTTACACGCAAAATCCTATAGACATTTGACCGAGGGCAATAAAGTAATCTATGGAACGCTCTGTCTTTTACAGGGCAATAAAGTGTAAAAATCATATTGCTCAGATGTCTGATACGGTTAATAATATAATATACATGAAGGACTTAGGAACACAATGTAAGCAGAATATTAATATTAACATTATCAAATGACTATTCGAAAAATATTAATCAAAGATTTTTAAGTGGAATCGAATAGTATTCGCAAGATAACTGACATTTTAAAAATCAATATGTAGTGATAGTTACCAACATTTTTTAAAAGCATATTGTGAAGCGTTGGCGGTTATGATAAAATATTGAGCTTTTGATTGGTTTGTGCTGATCAACTGCAACTAACAATGGATTGCAACTTTCTAGCAGCAGCCACCCTGCCCCCCCCCCTACACACAGAATGAGGCAAAAAAAATAAAATTGTGCCCCGAGAAACCATCTTTGAAAAGTTTCATTGGTCTAGCAACAAAGTGGGGTTTTTATAAAATATGTTTCATGTGACGATAAGACTTGGAATGTAGCCAAAACAGGGAAAATAACGCTCAAAATGAATTATTAAGTTTGTATTTCACATGTTCATCTCTAATTTTACTATGCTGTTTAAAATGAGTTCAAGGTTTTCCCCAAAAATAAAATTATCCAAGCAGTTGTTGGAAGGCAACCCAAACTATTTTTTACCTCATGTTAACAAGGGTGCCATTGAGAATCAATGAAATAATCTGAAAAACATCTGGATCATCATGGAGAGTGTTAAATACAGTCAAACCTCGTTATAACGAGGTCCTTGGGACCAGAGAAATTATCTCTTTATATCGAAACCTTGTTATATCAAGGCCAAAATACAATAAAATAAAAAGAGATGGGACAAGGAAAACTACCTTGTTTTAACGAGATCTTGTTATATCAGTGCTCTTTATAACAAGGTTGGACTGTAGGTACTTCAACTGAAAAATTAAAGCCCCTCCAAATTTCAGTGGTCATTTACAAAAATTTCTGTAAGCTATAATTTCAGACAGGACACTTGGTAGATGTTGTTTGTTCGATCTCTCTAAAAAGACTTTTCTCCATGAGGGAAAAATTGTTAAGTTGTTCTCTATGAATATGCATATTTTCATTTCAATCATCACAGCAAACATGGAAAGTAATTTCATAAATAGGCATAAGACAAAATATCTTCCACATTTCATTTGATATTCATTGTGATCTATTAAGTCTTCTTTTCTTTCTGAAATATGCTCAATAAATACGATCAATGAAATACTGTACAGGCTGATATTTATTTTCGCGAATTTCAGTCTTGGCCGCCCAAAAATTTCCACTCTTTACGATGCACATTTATATGTGTACAAAAACTGTAAAATGTGAAAATAACAACACACCAATGTGTAAAGCTGGTCCAAAATAGCGAAAACATGCTTACATTTTACGCTAAAATACTGGCTATATCTCTTTCCATTCAAATGACTATTTTTTTTTAGAAATGGCATTTTTTGTACAACAAAACAATTTTGGCGGTGGAGGGGATCTTTATAAAGAAGAGCATTCTTGATTAGAATTGTAAATGCAAGGACACAGTATTATTGTAATCATGAACTTGTACAAAGTTGTGTCTCCTAATGGAGTACCAAACAATTATTCTAATATTGCCTCGACCTATAAGAATCTTGTATGTGTTCATTGATGTTCTGAAATCTCTGACCTGGGCCTCGTAACATAGAGGTTTGCAATTAATTGCTAATCTGATAGCGATTATGGCAAATCATGTACTAAAGTTTGCAATTGATCGCAAAATCAAATAGCGATTAATCGCAAACCTCTATTTTACGGGGCCCAGGAATGGCCAAATTTTGCTTCCTATCACCCTTGCTCTTTTGTTATGATGCGTGTACGCAGATTTTGTGTACAAATCAATGGGCGTGGAAATCTGTTCCCGGCAGACAATTCAACTTGCAGCAGTGATTGGACTGGTGACAGAAAGCATGATGATGCTCCGGAGTAGATATTGGGATATTTTCTCCCAAAATGAAATGAAACAATCAGGCAAATCAGAATGTTGTAAGAGACCTAATGCACAATGCAGGGAATACTTGTACAACAGCACAGCCCTCATTGTGCAACCTTCATGAACCACTCTGGATCTCCACAGATGCCAACCATTCCTGAATAGGCATGATAAAAACTTAAATGTTAATCACCTACACAGCTGAACAAAATATCTTCTTAAGAGAGAAAGCATATGCCGAGTTCCCATTTTTCGAGGAGAATCAATTTTCTTGTTTTTTCCCCAGATGAATTTTTTAAATTCCGTTTTATTTTGTCAAAACAATTCACACATTTCAACCTATTTTAATGCATCTCTAAATTACCAAGTGAAAATTGTGTTAAGATTCCCTGAATTTTCTTTAATTTGAAGGATAGTCAACTAAATTTCATGATTTTTTTTCCTCAACTGGAAAAGAAAAACTAATTTTCCAGTTTTTCCAGGAAATGTGGGAACCCTGATGTGGGTATTGTTTTCATACTTTCTCTCATGAGAAAATAATTTGGTTCAGCTTTTTCGTAATTCACATTCTTACTTCTATAATCATGCACGTTCCAGATTTTTGAAGACCAGGGCCCCGTAACATAAACATACAGCTTTGCGATTAATTGCTAATGTGATAGCGATTGATATCAAATCGCAAGTCTATGGCAAATCATGTACTAAAGTTTGCAATTGATCGCAAAATCAAATAATAATAATAATAGTGGCTACTTGTATAGCGCACAGGTCCACCTTTCGGTGCTCATGGCGCTTTGATTGGAATAGAAAAGTTAATGAAGACAATACAAATGGAAGTGAAATAGCGATTAATCGCAAACCTTTATGTTACGGGACCCAGGGTTGTGTCAAAAAGCTGTGCGCAGATCTATGCACGACTGTATGATCGACTGGGGATCCCTTCTCGCACTCAATGATAACTCCTGGCGCCGAGGATCACCAGTCGTTCATACAGTGGTGTGTAGATCTACGCAAAGTTGTATGAAATACAACCCAGAATAGTTTTGGACCAATACAATTTTGATCACAGGAAGAAGGAGGAAAATATTTAAGAGATCACCGTGTCCTTCGAGATGCTAAAAATATTAAAATTCCTGATTCATAGTCCTCAAAATGAAACGTTTGATGAACCAATCTGACTTTTTGTAAGTATAGGAATATACTTAATTGTTTGCTATATTTAGTATTTTTTGCTATCTAATTTTGCTAATTAACAAAAAAGTGTTTACATCAGGGGATAGACTAAAGATGAATGGCTTCCCCATGATAAAAACCCTCAATGTATCACATTGAATATTCAAGAAAAGGTTCCTTGAACCAATAAAAGTTGCACGACAGTCATTCCTTGTAAATATAACACCGGTCAACTCAGATAAATAGTCAAAAGAATCATTGATTAAAGAATAAATATTGTGATGTTACACTTATGTACGTTATAATCAATATTTATTTTGATATTACCATTGTTCTGATCGGACTTTCATAACATTTAAGTTGAAGGGGTGCTGCACGAATGTGACTTTTTTAAAAAGGGAAGATAGTGTTTATTCTGGGAGAACTTTTGGTCATTTCTTAGGAATACAAAAAAAAAGATTCTGGTAATACATAAAGTAGGAGACATTTTCCTGTAATTTTTCTGTAATGTTACCTCTCTCCAGAATAGGAGGAGAGCCGGGTGGGGAGGGGTATACAGATCTTTTTCTTGACAGGGGAATATGCAAAAACACAGAGATAAAAAATCCTTGCTTTAGTAGTGAAACCCACAATGGAAAATCTTTGCTGAGACTGCTTTCTGTACCTCCAATATTTGATATGGTAGCTCTGTGTGGTTAAGGGTATCTCAGTAGACAACCTTCACAGAGGTGCACCAGACATGGGGCCTGTAACATGAAAGAGATACAATTAATTGAAAATTTGTCACATCGCTGTGAAACGAGCTCTGCCAGAGACTTGCAATTAATTTATCGTAAGTTTAATTGCATCTTTTATGTTACAGACCCATAGACGGGGTTGTTCAGTCTAATCAATCAATCTATCAATGATATTGCAATAGGAAGATGTGATAAGCTCTGTATGGTCATGTGGTATCTCATTGGACAAACTTCACAGTGGATGCACTAGGCATGGACACATTCCTGACAGCATTTCACCAACAATCAATAAATCAATCAATCAATTGATATTACAGTGAGCTCTGCATTGTGTTTAGAGTATCTCAGTGGACAACTTTCACTGTAGGTGCTCCAGGCATGGACTGGGTCTGTTTCTTGGACGCCATTCCACCTCCAACTCTCGATGATATTGTGGTAGGATGATGTGGTAAGCTCTGTGTCGTCATGGGATATCGGTTCACTGTCGCATGGCCAATGGTTTGCTGAAAAGATAGAAAACAATATTTTTAAATTACTTCTTAAAAGGTTACTCCACATTAAAAAAAAACTTGCATAAATTAGACAAATATCACAAATAAATTTTGAGCAAAAACGGACATCAAACAGTTATAATTTCAGCAAATTAGCAACATTAGAACATGTGACCTTTGTCAAACAGGGCTTGAATTAGTCTACATATATGTAAGATAACCCAAAGCAATCACCTTTTGGATTAACTACAGTTCTCTATTGCTTTACCTTGAGCAGAAAAGTGCCCTTCATCAAACTGCCTTTTATATGATGCTCTGATGGAATCGTTTTTCGAGCCCTGTTCATATTTTCAAGGATATGACTATCCCTGATGCTGATGGGATCCATAAGATCAGCAACGTTGACGAAATCTGCGACGTCATGTTGGACAACAACTCATTCACTGGATACACCAAATTTCACAATTCCCNGGGGGGGGGGGGGGGGGGGGGGGGTATACAGATCTTTTCCTTGACAGGGGAGTATGTACAAACACAGAGACCAAAAATCCTTGCTTTAGTAGTGATACCCACAATGGAAAATCTTTGCTGAGACTGCTTTCTGTACCTCCACTATTTGATATGGTACCGATAGCTCTGTGTGATTAAGGGTATTTCAGTAGACAACCTTCACAGAGGATGAACCAAACATGGGGCCTGTAACATAAAAGAGATACAATTAATTGAAAATGTATTACATCGCTGTGAAACACGTTCTGCCAGAGACTTGCAATTAATTTATCGTATTTGCATCTTTTATGTTACAGACCCATAGACGGATGGCATTCCACCTCTAATCAATCAATCAATCAATGATATTGCAATAGGAAGATGTGATAAGCTCTGCATTTTTTTCCACAGTGGATGCACTAGACATGGACATATTCCGAACAGCATTTCACCAATAATCAATAAATCAATCAATCAATTGATGATATTGCAGTGAGCTCTGCATTGTTTTTAGAGTATCTCAGTGGACAACTTTCTCAGTGGGTGCTCCAGGCATGGATTGCGACTGTTTCTTGGCTGGCTTCCCACCTCCAATCAATAATCGATCAATTAATCAATCAATAGATCAATCAATCAATCAATCAATCAATTGATATTGCAGTGAGCTCTGCATTGTTTTTAGAGTATCTCAGTGGACAAACTTCACCGTAGGTGCTCCAGGCATGGACTAGGTCTGTTTCTTGGCTGGCTTCCCACCTCCAATCAATAATCGATCAATCAATCAATCAATAGATCAATCAATCAATCAATCAATCAATCAATTGATATTGCAGTGAGCTCTGCATTGTTTTTAGAGTATCTCAGTGGACAACCTTCACCGTAGGTGCTCCAGGCATGGAGTGGGTCTGTTTCTTGGATGCCATTCCACCTCCAACTCTCGATGAAATTGTGGTAGGATGATGTGGTAAGCTCTGTGTGGTCATGGGATATCGGTTTGCTGTCGCATGGCCAATGGTTTGCTGAAAAGATAGAAAACAATTTTGTGTAATTACTTCTTAAACGGTTACTCCACATTAAAAAACACATGCTTTGATGAGAAAAGCATAAATCAGACAAACATTATAAATCAAGTTTGAGCGAAACCGGACATCAAACATTTATAATTTCAGCAAATCAGCAACATTAGAGCATGTGACCTTTGTCGAACAGGGCTTGAATTAGTCTACATATATGTAAGATAACCCAAAGCAATCACCTTTTGGATTAACTACAGTTCTCTATTGCTTTACCTTGAGCAGAAAAGTGCCCTTCATCAAACTGCCTTTTATATGATGCTCTGATGGAATCGTTTTTCGAGCCATGTTCATATTTTCAGGGATATGACTATCCCTGATGCTGATGGGATCCATAAGATCAGCAACGTTGACGAAATCTGCGACGTCATGTTGGACAACAACTCATTCACTGGATACACCAAATTTCACAATTCCCCGAAGTCAACAAGATGTGTGTTATGTGCGTGCCTTTATCAATTCTCCATGTATTTTGGAGAAAGAATCCTGTTGAACCCATATTATAAAAATTACATTACTCCATTAAAAAATCAAAAGCTCAATATTCTATCATAATCGCCAACGCTTCACAATATGCTTTTAAAAAATGTTGGTAATTATCGCTACATATTGATTTTTAAAATGTCAGTTATTAAAGAAATAGAGATTTGTCTGCTTGAACATCACAGATTCTGCCTCAGTTGCCAACTGCATGGATCCCCATCAGTGGTAAGGATCATAATATTGAGAATTAAACAAATTTCAGTTTGTTCATCTGATTTTTTTTTATTCAAAGAAAATTTGATAATTCCATGGGTTGGTTCCTCTTTAAACTTTGCTTATATTATGCTTTACTACTTTGCTTCACTTCTACCCAGTCTCTCTTTAATTTGGTACAAATATGAATACAATTCTATTTCTGTTTCTTATTATATTACAGTTCTTTCTATGATTGTTTTTTGTTAAACTAAACATCTGTTTTGCTCAGGTCCATGTCCATCAATTCTAAAAAGTATAATGATTTGACTATGAATCAATATAATAATTTGTTTATCCTCATGATCCCTTGCTGTCTTAAAGTACATTGACAACATTCATGAAAATCCCATTCTGACATGATGAGTATGATAACATCCATTACATGATGTATTGACAACATACATGTATGTATCAGTGACATACAGTCATTACTACGTCGTTGATAGCAATGTTTTCTGTGTGGGAGTTTTGTCTTGAACACTGATTACGTGACGTTTACTTAATTGATGATTATATGATGCTCTTTAATAACACTTACAAAACAGCTTTGAATGTAGATTAATTAAGGTATGATACAACTTGAGTCATTGCTATCAAGTAATGGGTGGAATAAGACTGGCACTTTTAACAACTGAAGCTGCAGATTATAATTCATCAGGCCATCACGATTATTATTTTACACTTCTTCTATGAAAATCGATGTTACAGGATTGGTTGTAATAAAAGGAGCTTAAAAGAAGTGTCTCCCCAAAATAATATTTCTTATAACAGAAGCAGAAAAACTTGGTGAGTAAAACAAAAAAAGTTTGAAGAAAATCGGACAAGTAATAAAAAAAAGTTATGAATTCTTAAAGATTTGAAGAAAAAAAACGGGCAAATCAGTGTAAATTTCCAGAGATGTTGCCAATTTGATAACATCATAGGTGCACAACTAATCAGAGTTTTTATTATAAATATGATGCAAAATTTATCATTTTTACAGAAAGTTGCAAAGTTTTCATGACTGCAAATAGGCAAATAGGGGATCTACATATCAATCATAAAGATAACCTACGGTCAGAGTTTTGAGGAAATCATATCTTTGTGGTATAAATGTAATAAATGGTCAGTTGTGCACCTATGACATCATCAGTTGCCAATTTGTCTAAATATATAAGCATTCATAAACTTTCTTATTAGTTGTCCAATTTTTCTCAAATTTGTTTTGCTCTGTTCATCTATTTTTTTCTGCTCCTATTGAAGACTCACCTTTTAACTGAGTGATAGGGAGACATCTTTTCGCCTTAAATAAAGTCAATATGTTGATTGAGACCAAGGCTACTAGTACCCAACTCTGTAACTTGATCAAAATCATACTCTGCAACCCTTCCTAAAATGTGCGTCAACTTTAACCCTATTTTAACTGGGCTTTTTCAGACCAAGTATATACTGGGGGGGGGTCAATTTGACCCCCCCTTCAGATCTCGGCCATGGATGGCGCGGATGCCGCGAAATTTTGCACGCGCATAGTGTAGAGTGTAAACTATATGACTGTATAGTTTGATTTTCTGAAAATTTATGATTTCTATTTTTAATTAATTAAATATGCAAATTTGTGCATGAAATCTTGTTTTCTGTTCTATTTCACTCATTGAAGCTCCTAGAAAGCTCATTTTTGGTATAAATATTCTCCATATTATTCCTCACAATACTACTTGGAAAAAAATTTGGTGTGACAAGGTATTTCTTATGTTTTTTATTGTTTTATGAATTTCTTATGTATTTCTTTGTTTTTTTGACCTTTTTTTTTCTATTGTTTTTTGGATGAAATTTATTGCAGAACATTTTTGAAGCATATTTATGCTAAAATGAATTGATTATAACCCATAAAATTGAAAATAACTACATATTTATGAATTCAGACTGAAATCCCAATTAACATTGACTTTGTACACAAAATCACGTTTTTGAGCGATTTTCGGTCTGACATGCATGTACAAAAAGTGGCGCGGCGACGTAACCATATGCCCGATTTTCGCGAAAATAGTCTTAAAAGTTGAGCAAGACTTGAAAGTAAAAAGTCAGCGATTCTCGCGGTGAAAAAATTTTGCGCGGCGGCGCGATCACAAAATTTGTGGAGGGGGGGTCAAATTGACCCCCCCCCCAGTTGGAATAGGGTTAATCCGAGTAGAAGAATAACGCCTTTCTTCAAAGGTGGATTGAGACCAAGGCTACTTGATGATTATATCTCAACTCCGATCCCCACGATCATATTCATTCCTAACCGAATGTAGAAGAATGGCATTATTACTGAGCCAAAGGTGGATTGAGACTCTGGCTATTAGCATATTTTAGTTCACTCTGGAAATCAGGATCATACTCTTAAACTATTCCTAACATGATGTTTCAGCAAGATAAGAAAAAAAAAACACATGGTATCACTCCTTGGAATGCATAAGCATAACAACTATCAATCATTAAGCACAAGAACAGATAGCAGTCATTATTAACATCTCTCTTATCTTGGTGAAACACCATCCTGGAGACACAGAATTGGTTATAAAAGAAGCTCACCTGAGTGATTGGGTGATGTCTTTCTACCATGACTGAAGCCATAGGTGGATTGAGACCCAAGCAACTGGACGTCTGCAGCTCACTTCTCCCTGACACTCTCGCTGTGACAGTCTTACTTTGAGATGACTTGCCCACAGCCTGTAAAAATACCCCCCAAAATAAAAACAAAATAATAGATCAAATATGCTGTCATACAGGAAAGGCTTTACATACAATTGGAAAGTACTCTCCTTGCACTGTCTCTTCTATCTTGTAATCATAAGTGACTCTATAACTGAATTTCATTCACAATTCTATCTGTCTATCTCTACCCCCAGAATATAATGGTACATGTATTACACTGTACATATAGACAATTTTCTCAGTGCTTAGAACACATTTCATACACCATGGTATAAAAGTGGCTGTAACGCTTGCACTACATGTTTAAGTCATTTTCATTTTTCAAATATGGTGAGTCTATTAGTATTTAATGTAATTCTTTCCAATGTTTATGATTTCTCTTGCAAAATATGGATGATTTTTTGGGGATGGACGAATATGGCATATATATTGCACTTGATATACAGTATTTAAAAAAAACGAATAAAGTGGGCGAGGACAAAATTAGGAAAAAAAGTTCTTGAAGGTTGGGAGATACGCACAGTGAAGTAAAATAAAAGGCAGGCAGTCTTCATGATTATACTTTTATCAAACCTTATTTCAGAACACAATATTCTACATCGTGAAAACATGATCAGTTCAAGAAAGATAATTAATGAAGGTCACATATTTTACACACGACAAGATTGAGCAAGAGCAAAATCAAAATCAAATCAATGAATATTTCATGTCCGTGGATCAAAACAATTTTTTTCAAATCAGATGTACTTGTCAAGAGAAAAGAGGTGTGATACAGCCTTAGCATCAAAATAACAAGCAAATTAAAAAAAGCATCAAAATAACAAGCAAATTACGAAAAGCATCAAAATAACAAGCAAATTACAAAAAGCATCAAAATAACAAGCAAATTACAAAAAGCATCAAAATAACAGGCAAATACCAAAAAATGTATGTTGTCCTCGAACAAAATTAATTCTAATTCAATGACTAAATTGGGCAAAACACTATAGATTGAAGTAAATGGTGCAATTTCAAAATTTGTTTTTAAATGATTGAATAGAAAGGAAACCTGGACGTATACCATTAGTCAATGCCAACCTACTTCCAATTGTACAGAACATGAGAGACAATGCGCCTAGATATATTAGGGCCCCTTTGTCTTTTTCATATTCAGTAAGAAACATTCCAGTGTATAATATATAACACATAAAAATACAATTATGAAACAAACAAAACTCCAATTCCACAATTGTGGTTTTCATTTGTTGTTAATTGGTCATTTCATGATTGAGAAGCCAACAATTCCAATACAGTCATAACACTTGATGTAAATTGAAATTACTTATAGGCACACGCGTCATTGGTCTAAGATTAATTCAACCCTGATATTCTTTTTTTTTTCAAGAAATGACTCCATAATTAGCACTAGTAATTTTTTTTCAGAAATGCCTCCATAATTAGCACTAGTTAACGATGGCACAATATCTTTGGTTTGATTCTCAATGCCATTGAAGCTGTTGATTGCAATGTCTAGTCTAATCAAAGGGGAATTACACCCAGGCAATAATGTAAGATCAGTAAATGAAAAAAAATCAGATGAACAAACTGTGAAAATTTCTGCAAAATCGGATAATCCATTCAAAAGTTATGAATTTTCAAAGTTATCATTTCTATCTGTGCTAGGCATCCTTGAATTGGCAACATATAGCCAATTAGCATAATCTGTGATGTCATACCTGTACATGGAGAACTCTTCATTCATTTTGTATATAAATTTATTGAAAATGGATCAATCTCCTATTTAAAATGAGGAATCAACACTGTTATTTCTGGAATGCTTGAAGAATTGATGTGGCTATCATATATTTCACCGAAAAAAACCCAAAATTTTGTCTACTTTTCTGGAAATAGAGGATAATGTGAAATTTTGTGTACAAAGTGAATGGAGAGTTCTCCATGTTGGCAGCCATTTTATTCCTTTACGTTTGCCAATTTAAGGAGCCCATGAGGAGTGTGAATCAAAACTTAGAAAATTCATAACTTTTGAATAGATTATCCAATTTTGCTCAAATTTTCAGTTTGTTCATCTTATTTTTCTTCATTTAATGATAGCAATTTAATGTCCGAGTGTAGTTCCCCTTTAACAATCAAACACAGAGAGGGTAGACTGACCTTTTCAAACAATTGATATCAAGAATCAAATTCTACATTCTCAAAAAATAACTCATTACGAGAGACAATGCTTACAGTTTTCTTGACCCCTCCACCTCGTTGGCTTTGTGCAATTGTGGGAGGGATATGGTGACCCATTGCCTGACCATTCAGTGCAGACCGTCCATGGGGTGTAGAGTTGACCGAGGGTGTTGGTCTGGTGGGGGCGGGGGTAGGGAGAGGGGCAGATGCTGATGGCACTGGGGCGGGGCCTTGGGATGGTGGGTGGGGTTGGTTGGCTCCTTCTGCAATCATTTAAGAAGTAATGATAAAGGCATTTAAAAACAAATAAGTACTTATTAAAAATACAAATGATAAAAATTAACAACATTTATTCTACATCTCAAATGCATGCTTCTGTTAATTTCCCAAATACAGAATCGTCAACACGATTAATTCTCAAATTGCAAATTTGGTCAAGAAAGAGTTCCAGTAAACACAGGTAAAGTAATTTTACCTACTTTTTTACTCCCAAGGCATCACAGTTTTACACAAATTAATGTGTTATATATGTTTTAAAAACTACAGTAATGACATTGAGAGTAGCAGGGATCTGTATGCATAAAGGTAAAGAATAAAAGATATTTGAAAAGGGAAATTTCAGAATGCGAAGAAAAGTACCTCTGCCCCCATATTGGCAGTCGTTTTAACAACAGGAGGTAGATAGTATGCTAGACTTGTACCATGGGAACACACATTACAGACATGTGTATTGCAATTTTACCCTATAGATACAATGTCTGCAAAGTCTCATAAACATTGGTAAAGCCAGAGGCTTTATACTATGTTTCCACAAATTCTAGTGAAGTGGTAAGACTCTAGCCTTTCAATCAGAGGGTCGTAGTTTCGAATCCCACACATGGCATTAAGCAAGAAATTCATCCACATTGTGCTGCATTCAACCCGGGTGAGGTGAATGGGTACCTGGTAGGACTATTTATTCCTTGAAATGCCATGTGCATTGGTGTACGTCAGGCTAAAGCCAGGGTAATAATAACGCAAAGCACCTTGAGCACTCCGCAGAGTGGATATGCACGCTATATAAATTGCATCTTTTATTAATATCATTAACAGCATGTCTCGCACACTACGATTGCACAACCAAATGAAGTCACTGTAAAATCTATGTACAAAGAAAATGGACAAAATAAGAAATCTCCCATTCAAGCCCTTTCAACGGCTCTTGCATTACAGCCATTCTTCAAAGATATGTATCTAGATCAATCACATTTGCTGAATGACAAGATCCTCCTTTATATTGTCTCCTGATTCCACTGTGAAGGCTTTAATATGGACCTGTTTACATTTATTTCATAGCCAGTGCCCTTTCACAAGAACTTGATGAGAACTTTATAAGCAATTTGATCACACAGATTTGTTTCCCCTTGAAACAGAATATCATACACATTACTTAGACATGTGTTTTGCACATCCTAACTTTAATCCTATTCCTTGACAAAATTCGCGATCGCTCCGCCGCGCAAAATTTTTTTCACCGCGAGACTCGCTGACTTTTTTCTTTCAAGTCTTGCGCAACTTTTAAGACTGTTTTCGCGACAATCGGGCATGTAGTTATGTCGCCGCGCCACTTTTGTACATGTATGTCAGACCAAAAATGGCTCAAAAACGTGATTTTGTGTACAAAGTCAATGTAAATTGTGATTTCAGTCAGAATTCATGAAGATGTAGTTATCATTTGTTTTATGGGCTGAAACTTAATTATTTCAGCACAAAACTGCTTCAAAAATGTTCTGCAATAAATTTCATCGAAAAAACAATGAAAACTAAAGGTTGAAAAAACAGAAATACATAAGAAATTCAAAAAACAATAAAATACATAGGAAATAAATTGTCATACCAAATTTTTTTCAAGTAGCATCATGAGAAACAATAAAAAGATTATTCACACAAAAGTTGAGCCTTCTAGGTGCTTTATTGAGAGAAATAGGATAGAAATGGTGAATTCATGCATAAATTTGCATAATTAATTCTTTAAAAATAGAAATCAGGAAGTTTCGGAAAATCGAACCATACAGTCTTGTAGTTAACACTTTGCTCTATGCGTGTGCAAATTTTCGCGGCGATTGCGCGATCCATGGCCGAGAACTGAAGGGGGGTCAAATTGACCNCAAAGTCAATGTAAATTGTGATTTCAGTCAGAATTCATGAAGATGTAGTTATTATTTGTTTTATGGGCTGAAACTTAATTATTTCAGCACAAAACTGCTTCAAAAATGTTCTGCAATAAATTTCATTGAAAAAACAATGGAAAACAAAAGGTTGAAAAAACAAAGAAATACATAAGAAATTCAAAAAACAATAAAAAACATAGGAAATAAATTGTCATACCAAATTTTTTTCAAGTAGCATCATGAGAAACAATAAAAAGAATATTCACACAAAAATTGAGCCTTCTAGGTGCTTTATTGAGAGAAATAGGATAGAAATTGTGAATTCATGCATAAATTTGCATAATTAATTCTTTAAAAGTAGAAATCAGGAATTTTCGGAAAATCGAACCATACAGTCTTGTAGTTAACACTTTGCTCTATGCGTTTTGCAAATTTTCGCGGCGATTGCGCGATCCATGGCCGAGATCTGAAGGGGGGGGGTCAAATTGACCCCCCCCCCCCCAGTATAAACTTGGTCTGAAAAAGCCCAGTTAAAATAGGGTTAAGAGCAAATGAAGTAATGTTTCATATGAACTACATGATAACTTTTGAAGTAAATTATGTGAAAATAAAAGCATGGTAAAATATAAATGCCTTCCATATTGAGGGCACATACACCCCTCATAAATGCTTTATTCATAATAATTTAATCTCTCTTTGTACCCACCTTCTCCATCATGAAACATAGCCATAGCTTCCATATTGAGGGCACAAACACCCCTCATGAAAGCTTTCTTCATTGATTCTTCATAGTAGTCTCTTTCTGCATGCAGCTTCGTCACCTCTGCTCGTGACGCCTCTAATGCCTCATTCAACTGAAAAGAAAAACAAAAAGGACAGAGGAAAACTTCTGAAAGTGAATAGCAACATTTTTTTTTGTAAAGTATGTCATTTGTAATATAAATCCTAACAATGTCCAGTAATTTGTGGCAGAACATTACTTCTAATAAATATAGTCCTAAGTCAATGCAACTTATTGGTGCAAAGGTCTTTACCTATAATCATTATTAATACGGTATGCAAAAATTGGCATCACAGCATGTCAGGAGTGAACAGAACTTGTATTTATCTTGCAAATTTATCAGGACAAAAGAATAAACTCTACGTTTACAATTTGAGTAATGTTGGCAAGGTTTTACTGATCTTTGAGTTTTTATTTTTCAGATTACTGTCCAGGTGCCACTTACCGACGCTAATCTTGCCTCATAGTCATTAGTGAGTTTCATACAGACTTCCTGTGCTTTGCTCTGGCATGCCTTCTCCACTCTCTGTCTCCACTTAGCAACAATGATGCTATGCCAGGCAGACCATACTTTAGATTTCAAATGTCTCTCATGGTGCAGTCTTGCAAGCTTCATTGTGAAAGTCTGGGAATAAAATCAAATAATTAAAACAAAATATATTTCTTATGGGAAACACAGTCCTCATAACAGTTCAGAATGAAAAATAGTGATGATGGAATTAAAAAGGAGGGAAGATAATGATTGCCATACGAGTGTGCAAAACAATGAGTTAAAAAATTTGAAATAATGAAAAATTATGCTCTTCCTTTCATATTACTAACAGTAAGCAAATATGAAAAACTTTTCATGATGTTTGCACTTAATAATGATAATGGTGCTCATGGAATTTAAGAAAAAATACAAACAAAGAAACACATTGTCAAATCATAAAGAAGATAGACAGTAACTATGTAAGCGCACAGATAAAAGGCAACCACTCAGGACGCTCATTCACACACACACAAAAATCTATGTTTGCTATGCAATTGACAGCAGCATTTTGACTATGCTGACCCTCCCAGTCAATAATTGGAGGTCTATCGGAATCAAATCAAAATTTCAAAAAGACAATTTGAAGTTTTCTTCTAATTAACAAATTATGACTAATTGCACATGTTATCATGGTATTACAAAAATGTAAGTTTTCATAATGATAGCTCTTCAACGACCTGCGTTTTGATACCATCTATAGATTTTGTAGACTGCAAATGAGATCACAGGTAACATCGTTTGCCGAAGCAAACTGTGGGGGGATTGTTCATTGCTATTCGGCCCCTTCTAAGCAATGCCAACTAATGAATGGGATTCCTATCCTCACTGTGTCTGAACTTCCAAGATTCATATCTTCTAAGCAAATGAGATCACGATTGCTGATGCATACTGGGACAGGGTTTGGGACTTGTTCATTGCTGAGTAGTTAAGCAATGGGACATGACAAATGAGATATGTTAATAGCCTACCTGTCTCCTATCTTCACTGTGGCGTAGCTTCCAAGATTCAAATCTTCTGAGCATTACAAATCGATCCTTCTCCTTCTGGACAGCACGTGTGAGGTTAGAGATGATGTGATCCTTGCGTTCCACAGACTGCTCAAAGGTGTGAAGCAACTCCTTCTGATTCTCTATCTCATTCTGCACGCGTCTCAGGTCCTTGTCCGATCTAGGCAAAAACAATTATAACAGAGTGGAAAGTATTAACAATCTTTTAATATAAAATGCAGAAATACTGACAAAGATATGAATGGAAACTGAATGAATGATTTCATTTAATCCTAAAACTAAATATCGTCTAAAAATTATAATCATTATAATCTTCACATGTACATATTAGTTGTTGGGACATCATATGTTTATTTTCTGCAATCACATAATACATACCCAATTTAGTACATCATAGTAAAACACAAACGAAACACACAAAACATTGTGATCTAGAGAGATAGGATAATTGGTATTCTGAAAAATGTCTTAACTTTTCTAACATATTATTTCACATAGAGATCTAAGACAACTCCAAACCATCTTATTTCTGCAATGGTGGCAATATTATTTTGCATTAAAAAAAATTATTAGGCAATAGATGATGATAAACAAATGTCTGTTTATGAAGGATCTCAACAGACATTCAAAAAAGGTCTTTTGATTTTTATGAATTTCATTCATCTGCGACCTGATGAAACAGGATGAATCTTTAGAACATGTGCTCAAAATAATCATAATTAGAACGAATAATTAGCTAGCGCGTAATACACAAAGCGTATCAGGAGTGGGTTCAGCTAAGCTTTTCATTTGTTAATCAATTTTGGCGGGAAATTGATCATTGATTTTGATTGGTTGTCTGAGATATGCTAGGCAGTTCCTTAGACAGATAATAGAGAAAAAAGATTTAGGAGAGTATCACACTGACATATCTAATGGAGATCTGACAAAAGATAAGACAGCTTTCAGAATACCGCCCCTGGAGAACAATAAAGCTCATGAAAATTTCTAGTTTTTTGATACTCTGCTGAAAAATGTCTAAATCTGACCTTTCCTTCTGTAGCCTGACATCCACTCTGGATCTCTCTATCACTGATATCTTGGCTTGACTCAGCTCAGCCTGACAGGATGAAAGAGAAAAAATATATGGTCAATGCAAAAATCAGAGAAGTGATTTCTTTCAGATTCACGTTTCCAAGTTTGGATTACAACAAAATGTCCTAAAAATATGTTGTCATCAATGCATTTGCATATTTCTGAGGGTAATTATCTATATCTTTACTATTTTATCATATTAAATCAAAGATAAATCAAGAACTTGCTTGTTCAACCTGCCATGAGATCATCCAGATGCTTTATGGCACAGAGGGCCTCTAAAGAATATCTCTATTTAGATATATCTGTTGCCTATGCCCTTGCCTTCAACCATGAAATTGACCAAGCTCTCCCCTTCATTTTTTATTCAGTCCGTCACTTTGTTGCTTTGTTTAATCCCCATTTCTTTCTACCTTTAGCTGCCAGTGTAGATAGCTGATTGTTTGTTCTTCCCTTAAAGACGTTGTCTGTGCCAGAAAAATCATCATGTATTTATGAAATTTCAAGGAAAATATAATTTGCATTGACTTTGTATATGAAACCTGGTTTTGGAGAATTTTTGTCCGACAATTTTTTTTATTACGCATACAGGTGTAATTTCTGAACTGTGTAATCGGTCATGAAATGGTCTCAAAAGTTGTGCAAGATTTGAAAGAAATTTTCTTTACAATTGCGCAAAGCATGAAAAAGATTTCCAGCGATGCAGCCAAATGAAACGTTGAGGCAGGCTAAATTGCCCAGGCCTCCCTCTCCCTCCGCCACATAGGGTTAAACATGACATTTAGTTATGGTAATGACCAGGAAATCAATGTTTACAGAAACTTAAAAAGTCTACACATAAAATATGTGCTAAAATCTTTTTCAAGAAAAAATATAATAAAAGAGTAGTAAGTAAAGAAATGTTCAAAAAATGGGTTTCACCAGGGGTCTGTAATAAATCTTGCAATTAATTGCATCTCTTTGGTACACATTTTGCCATAGACTTACGATAAATATTTATTGTATTAAAGTTTAATTCCATCTTTTATGTTACATGCCCGAGGACTAAAATATTACACTGTCTCACATGCTGTTTCCGGTGTTGGCTAGAGTGAAAAAGGACATAGCGACAATAATCTTTTATCAGTTTTGTACTGTTTGCTTAATTTTTCTTGTCAACACAGGCCTTCTTGCGTAATGTTTTTTCATCATCTATCACAATCCTTAACCCCGTAGTTATCAAATAAAAGTTCTTTGCCAGTACTAGATATTAGTTTAATATGGACCTGGTTTCCATCTTCTTTTCACAATTGTATCATCCAATTTTTCCATTTTTCCCCTTTTCATTCTCTTTGTTGTTTGCAGACTCTTTTTCAGGAAAACGCTGAGCTTCTTTCCATTTCATCTCTTCATTTTCAAGGTTTCACAATTATATATCTCTAATGATTTGTAGAGCTTCATCTGTTTTGATCTATTGATCTCTTTACTTTCATGTGTCTCAGGAGGCGTTGCTCCAAAATTGTAAATGATCACAAATAAACTACAAATTGCATTTCCATTCACGCGATGTCTGCGCTTTTGACAAGATGCGCGTGAAATAATGATTTTGATTGGCATGTTCCGATCAACTGCAAATTGCGATCACTTGCAACTTTCAAACAACACCCCCTCACTGTCTTTGAGTGTCTTACTGTGTTGTTTGTAAGAATTCCTCCTTTTTGAAATTCTGTGTTCCTATCTCTTATTCCTCCTGTCTTTGTGATTATTACATCCATCATCACCTTAGAGTTGTCACATATTACACATACTTTTAGTACTACACACCAGTAAATAATATATATATTTTTTAACATAATCTTTAGTATAGTCATACTATGATTCACTGCTAGTTTGCCCAACATAACAAGTATGCGAATCAGCCAATCTGGTTTCCCTCGCTATCAAATTAATATTATTATTACATTAAGAATTTTGCCATTGCCAATTTTGTTCACCCTGGAGTTGATCAATTGTCTCACGGTGTGCAAATGTAGAACATTAGTATAGTGAAGTTTCAGTTGCTGTATACTGCTAGCCTTCATCAGACTATAATGAAGATAGACTACACTGCGCGTGCCACGGGAGAGGTGCATACTCTTGTTCCTAGTGATTGGTTGCTGCCAAAGACCAATCAGCTGTCGCGCTATTGTTCCCCGCCGTGTCGGCGGCCGGGGGTGCACTGAGTGGAGCGATCGGAAGAGCGCTATTGCTCCTAGCGTCGTTCCCCTTTACGTCGGCAAAGGGGCAAGTGGGCACACAGGGGGGGGGGGGGCACGCAAGGGGGCAAGTAGCCAAAATGTCACTATTCTAACGTTCTACGTTTGCATATCGTGAGACAACTGATCAACTCTCTTCCATTATTCTTCACCACAATGAACCACTTTCAAACCATAATGATTAACAACTTACCAAAACAGTCCGTTTTAGTTCCAGGCTCCAATTATCAAGCATCTTCTCCATTCTGACCAGATCCTGGTCAATGGCTGGTGAGCTAGGGGTGCTGGACTGATTGGTTAGAGTAGACCTGTTGCTAGTAGGTGTATCATCGGTAGTAGGATTGTCCATTGGATAGGATCTCACTGGACTACTCAATACATGCGCTGGAGCTATACAATGGGTTAGCAGATGGGGAAGGAGAGAGAGAAAACAAACAGGATTTATGATTTTTTTCCTGAGCACAAAATTTCCAATGACTTTGAACATGAAATCAAGTTTTTGAATCATTTTGTGTCTGGACAAATATTTTCAAATTGCACAAAACGTGGAAATCGCATACCCACTCACCGCATATTGGGTTTCAAAATTTGCAGGAGATTTGAAACAAATAAGTCACAAAAAAATCATGGCACATGCTTTTGGGGTTTCAGACTTCTCACAGAAAATGTTGAGAGGGCCTAAGAAGTACCATTCCCCCTCACCTGATTGGTTGAGGTTACGTCCATTACTAATTGTACAATAAAACAAACACATCTATATACTAGGCTAACAAATTAAAACAGCAAAAGTAATGAAGCTACTTTACCCGTAAGATCTCTTCTCCTAAGCTCTTGATCATCAGATGAACCTCTATCCTGCGATTGTGTCTCATCACCGGTCAATGAACCATGGGTAGCAACAATGCTTTCACCAAGATGTGCTGAACCTTCACTTACTGAACTACTCTCCTCTGGAAGAAGAGATACAAAAACAATAAATTTATTCCTGAAATATACCTTCTGTTTGCAAATTATGTATATCTATAATCTTTTATATGGTGTTTCATTATAGGACATTTTATCATTTTTTCCTCATTTCTGCCAATTTTTAATTCTTCTGGTAGGTTTATTCTAGTAGTCATGTTATTCATGCTGAAGCCCATCATAAGACAAATTGTATTAACATAAAGCAAACTGATTTTTTTCAATTGTCACGTACAAATTATGCTATGTTCTATGTTCTGATTGAGATTGTATTTTCCTTTTTGATTTGCTTTGTCGTTGAGACCGTTGAAAGAGTTGAATAAACCCTCTTTGAGCCGGACTTAAAATCAGCTGAGTATATTGTCGTGATTTGTTCTGACATCAATGGAAAGAGTTATATATAGGGGTAATCTCATCAGAGTTTATCTCACAGAAGGTACCTAGGGATGGCCAGGGTAAATAAACACAAGACCTTCCATGGAACTATTTTCACACATCCATCGATGGAAACTGATTCATTAATTTCACTGGAGGCATATTTTGTTCTTAAGTATACGGACACATACAATCCAGCTGATACGTGCTGGTGAAACATTGGGGTATTCAGGAGATGAGCTTAAGACATTTATAGATAGAGAGAGAGCGAGGGAAAGAGAGCATAAAGCGGTGGAAAGGGAACAGAGAGCAGAGGAACGGGAAATTCTCAAACTCAAACTTGAATTGGAAAATTCTACAAGAGATCCAGAATTATAAGGTTCCAAAATTACCAGCCTTTGTTGAGGGTAGAGATGAGATTGATGCATATCTAAATAGATTTGAACGTTACGCTAAGGCACAAAACTGGCCTCAAGTGATTTGGGCAATGAACCCTTAGTGCCCTTTTGTCAGGGAAAGCGTTAGAGACATACTATAGGTTAAGCGACCGTGATTCAATTAACTATAGGGTTGTACGAAAAGCACTCCTGGAAAGATTTTCTTTGAATAGTGAGGCTTGTAGGAAGAAGTTTCAGAATGCAAAACCAGAGAATGGGGAATCATGTGCTCAGTTCACATCCAGATTACGGAGTTATTTCGAAAATTGGCTTAAGTTAGCAGAGTATGATCAAACATATGATCATGTTGTTGAACTATTGTTGATGGAGCAATTCTTTAACATATCATCTCAGTCAATGGTCACGTTTATTAGGGAACATAGGCCCAAATGCTTATCAGAAGTCTTGGAGGTAGCTGATAGGTATGTTGAGTCCCGATCAGGGTGGCATTCGAATTCTGTCCCGAAGAGTAATGTGTCTTCTAAATCTTATCCCAGCCGAACGAATAATACAGGTAGCTCGAAGCCGACAGATGGACAGCCGGGACAAAGACCTTCAAAGGATGGATGTTTCTTCTGCGGGAAGCCTGGACACAGAGCCA
Organism: Temnopleurus reevesii; assembly: GCA_036244855.1. Classification (NCBI taxonomy): domain Eukaryota; kingdom Metazoa; phylum Echinodermata; class Echinoidea; order Temnopleuroida; family Temnopleuridae; genus Temnopleurus; species Temnopleurus reevesii. The sequence continues at coordinate 152,167 of BQKZ01000078.1, forward strand.
AGGACTGCAGGAAACGCATCAGGGAGAAGAAGATAGCTGCTGGCCTGAAGGAGATTCCGGTACAGACGGACATTGACGATGGCAGTGTGAGCCGAGGAACAGGTTCACGGGACCGCACACGACGGGATGACCACGCCGACAGGGATACCAGAGGATCTGACCTACGAGTGGGCGATATTGAGAAAGTCTGTCTCCTAATGGACTTTTGCGTTACCTGCAAACCAGACGAATCTGAGATTAGTCAGATGACGGATGGCAAGCTGCTGAGCGTCATAGCAGCATGCAGAGCCAAGTTCGTCAAGGATATGCCAGTGGTCAAAGGCATGTTTAACAGTGCAGAAGTTGAGGTGCTACGTGACAGTGGATGCTCCAAAGCCATAGCGAAGGTACACGTATCTGGATTTTGTACTCAGGCCAAAGCTATGGTGTAGAAAAATCTGTGATTGCTTAGAATGAAATTACTCTCTTTTAGGGTAATTTTCTATGTTAGGAAGCCCTAGAATCTGTCAACTTACTCATTTCCTCTGCAGTTTTTTTTTCTCANACTGCGCCTTCAGCTGTGCTGCTCCAAAACTTTGGAACAAATTGCCAATAGAAATAAGATCATCTCCATCTGTAGTTGTTTTTAAAAGCTTGTTGAAAACTCATTTATTTCGTGAAGCTTTTCAATAATATCTTGTAACTTATGCATTATTTAGTAACAATATCCACAGACCCTAACATCACAGCGCAGTAGAGTATATCCATTTAGTATCTGCGCTATATGAATTATCTCATTATTATTATTATTAGACACAAATGCAATTTTGATTGGCTGCAAAGACCAAATTTAGCTGATAAGAATTTGTGGCTACTTAAAATCTGTGCACAGCCACAGAATGATATTACTATTGCCAGTGTTTCTAAGTTACAAGACTAAAAAATTTTAACAAGTTACTGATTTTCATTTTTTAGGGGGAGGAGGTATACAATGCCTTCATTATACTTTTATTGATCCTTTGTAGATTTACATAATATGACCATTCTATACTAAATATGCATAGATTAACTAGGATCCCAGTTTAGATGGCCTTGCAGTAAGGGTACTGTCACTTACCGCTTGACTGGAGATAGATGAGCTGATCTTTGACTGATCGCTGAGGTTGAAATGAGTGTGCAGCTCCAGCAAGTGTCTGAGGGAGCTGGGAAGGATCATAGTGAGGGGTGACAACAGCATACTGGAGCAGCTCCTGGTACTCCTCCTGGAGCCCAGATGAGACGGAGCTCCCTGGAGAATCATCGGGAGGCAGCATTGGAAGGCTCTCTCCTTCTGTTGAGGAAGACATCATGGTCTTACTTTAATAAAGCAGAAAACAAAAACTAATTAGAGTTCATGAATGCTGGGGGTAAAGAGATAGATTAAAAAAGATGGTGAAAATACAAAACTGATAAAAAGTTTTCTAATCAAACCCAATTATCGATTGTTGCTCTTTTTAACCCATGTAGTTTTCATTTCAAGGGTCTGACTCCTTCCTCTCGCTACTGGCAAACCAATGATGGTTACTGATTTTTGCAGTCATCAGAAGTTGTCAATTTAGGAATGAACTTTGATTCAAATTTTAGTTTGAATGTAGATAAATGATTAGGATGTCAAATATGCATTGAAGAATTCTTGGAAAGTTATCAAATCATTGAAAACAAGAATTTAGAATACTCAACAAATATAGGTTCAGAAAAGAATATTTGACAGTCATGCACTTTAATACTGATACAGCAGCACAGCCAGCTTATTGTTTTATAATTTTCAATATTTTCATACCTACACAGTGTACCTTAACCTTGTCATTAAAATCTTAGCTTACATGCAAAGAAAATGCACAAATCTTATTCTCATCCAAAACGTCAGACAGTACAAATGGAAGCATAGTATTACTTAGTACCAATATTTTACGAAAAGAATCTAATTTAGATTTTTAAAAAAATGTTACTTAGCAGATTCCTACTGAAAAATAAATTCTTACTAAATAAGGTAAATCTGACTGGTTTGTGGTTGGTAGTTACTTTGTGTAACCATCTTATGAGTTTACATTTGTCTCTTTCTAAAAAATCCTACAAAACAACAAGCAGACAAGCAAACTTCGATTAGAGAATTTGAGAATTTCCACTTCTGCAATTGAGTTTTGGCATTGTACAAAAAAAGGCCAGGGGGTATTCTGAAATCGTTCTTATCTTTCTTTTTAACTTTCTTCTTATCTCTGTGAGTTAGGAACGCGCTAAAATCTTTCCTCAGACGTATTCTGAAAATCTTCTTAACTCGATCTTTTCTCTTGTAGGACCGCCTTCTTCCTATCTTCCACCACGCCCATTTTGAGCCCTTGACCAATCATTCAAACTGTCATATTTATAAGGAAATCAACCAATAGCAATGTCTCCTGCATCATGGCCAAGGGTCAAGTTTCGCCCTTGTGCGTAATAGATAGATTACGCGCTGCAATTGCGCTACGCGCTCCCTGAAACAAAAACAATGAAAAATTATGTTGCCCACGTGGCTCAAATGCAACACGTGGGTCATTCTTCGATAAATTGAAATTTCTAATTTTACGAGGGAAATTTCATAAAACTTCTTATTTTTGACATTTTTACTCAAGTATGGTCTCCTTCTTGCTTGTCGAGAATATTTCACTCAGTGGTTAATAAGAAAATTCAAATCTATATGAGATAAAATAGCCCCACATCTATCTTAAATATCTCCTCAAATACGGAGAAAGATAACAACAAATTTCAGATAAGAAGATTTTCAGAATACGTCCTCAATCATAGGGCGCGCGTGTAGATCAGTATTACGAGCTAAATCTTGTGGGCGGGGTCAGCTAGGCAGATGTTAAGAAGAAAGTTAGGAAGAAAGTTAAGAAGAAAGATAAGAAAGTTTTCAGAATACAGATTTAGGAAAGTGACGTAGATATTGAAAGAATGAATTTAAGATAAGAACGATTTCAGAATACGGCCCAAGGTTATCGGCCGAGACACCCCAACTAAACTTCTGGCAATACTGTCTAGTGCAGGGCTGGTCTAGTAGTGTTTCAATCGAGACCAGAATTAAGCGTAATAATTTGAAAATAAAAGCTGATTTTACGACCTTACTAAATCTAAAAATGGGAACTATGGCATTAAGTAACAAAAATGAGGAAGGCAGCAAAGATCAGTAGGCCTAGCCCTAGGATTCTTATTCTTCTTCATATTACATCTGCCTCCTTCACTTCAGGCTGAAGATTCTTGCAGACTGCGGACGGAAGGATTCTTAACAACTTGCAGACGGAAATATTCTACTAATCTTTAATCAACTTTATTGAAATCTGACATCTGATTCTTACTCTGAGTCTGACTGAGGAAACAGTCATAATGACATTTCAAAGGATGGTAAGACTTCCTTATGTACCCCCACTAGATTTACAAAAAAAATGAATTTGACGGGAAATCATCTAAAATACATAAATAGGCCTAAGGCTAAGACTAGTCTAGAAGGGGGAACGCCATGACTGAGGCGTCGTGGCGTGCGCCTGAAATCAAGCTGTTCGGGACAGTCATAGACTTGGGTTAGTTCCTGCCCGTGGGTTCGAAGTAGCTACGGATAGCTCTCTGGAATAGTTTTTGACATTTTTTGACATTGTCACTACTCCAGAGAGCTATGGAGTAGATACCATACCGTGCGTGTAGCACGGCGTTTTCGGATTTTAAATCGCCCAAAATTACTACTTTTTATTTTGTTATTTTCAATTTCATACCCCTTGGAACTTCGGTGCACTTATTCTGCTTCTTTCCCACCATAAAAGAAAATGAATGGGACTTACCAGCGCTCACAATCTGAACTTTGGTTGCTTTTTCCTACTGCCTAGCAGACACGGTCATTTGAAGTTGTTGATACAGTCATTATAATAATAATAGACACTGATGACCTCTGTTGTAAACATCCGGCTCGGGGTAAAAGGTCGAATGGTTGAGGTTTTTTGACCACTTCGCAATCACTTCGCAATCGTCAGCCAGCTTCTGTCATTCGGAGAATTACAGAAGCGACGATTTATCTCTACAGACCGTGCAATGGGCGAGAGAGACCGTGCGCACAAGGCTAGGCTCGTAGTGCCGCGCCCTACATTAGCACAGCCCCGCGCCGCGCGAACGATCTCGCTCAATACATGCACGTTCTGTAATTCTCCGAATCACAGAAGCTGGCTGACGATTGCGAAGTGATTGCGAAGTGGTCAAAAAACCTCAACCATTCGACCTTTTACCCCGAGCCGGATGTTTACAACAGAGGTCATCAGTGTCTATTATTATTATAATGACTGTATCAACAACTTCAAATGACCGTGTCTGCTAGGCAGTAAGAAAAAGCAACCAAACTTCAAATTCTGAGCGCTGGTAAGTCCCATTCATTTTCTTTTATGGTGGGAAGGAAGCAGAAAAACTGCACCGAAGTTCCAAGGGGTATAAAATGGAGGAAAAACAAATGCAAACTAGAAATTTCGGGAGATTTAAAATACAAAAACGCCTTGCTACACGCAAGGTATTACATCAACTCCATAGCTCTCTGGAGTAGTGACAATGTCAAAAACGTCAAAAACTATTCCAGAGAGCTATCCGTAGCTAGGTTCGAAGCCTGGTCGCATACCGTCTTCCGGATGGAGACGTTAAGATGGCGATCCCCTTTCTCTCTTCTCCTTCCTTCTTCTTCTGGCGTAAATATTCAGAATTGAATGATACACGCCTCTAAACTACATCTTTTCCTTTCCTTTCCTACTCATAAATATTTGAAAGGCAAAATGGTATGGTCCACTCATATAAAGGCCAGCGTAATAAAAAGGCACGCATCCAAAATGCGCGTTTTATTTAATGGTAAATACGCGCTAGACGTAACTCTGTGACTTGTCTATGCATGGGACTAAGGAAGCTTTTGCGAACATAATTTCTTGCGAATGCAGCCAAGATTTGGCACAAAATCGCAAGTTTTTATAAATTATTAAATATAAATTATTTTATACCATTTCATATTAATCTTTATAATTTATATGACATTAGGACGTAAAAAATACAGCAATAAAAGTTGGTAATTATCCTTATTTTGATCGGCAAAAAGCAGTGCGTGCCTTTAATTAAAATGTGTTAAAAAAAACTACTGCAGTGTGGGAGACGTTGTCGTTGTCGGAAACTGTTCCTCGTAGCCAGTTTTTGTGATTTTTTCTGCTTAATTTTTATGTGATAATAATCTTCAGAATATTCTCCTTCAAGTGATACCAAATTCTGTGACTAAACGATAGTTTTTACTGTTTTGTGTTCGCTCAAAAATAAGGTGCGGGCCTTTATAGAATTCCATCATACACGTAGGCCTATATATAGGGTGTCTGAAGAAAAAAATTATTTTGCTTCTTGATATATTTATTTCACATTTCTTTCTAGAATTAGAAGCTCATCACCTTCAAAATGCAATAACTGAATTTTTTTTTTTTTAATCCAAATATTTAGCGAGAAATAAGAGAAAGAATATGGATGATTTTTCTGCATTTCTCTTCCATAGGCTATGTAGTTAAGAAATGGTACACACAGAAACTCAAATTTTGGTATAAAATGATAAAATATGACTTTATTATTCAGGAAACCTATAACGTGCTTGAAATGGCAAATAAGAAATTTCACTCTTTCCAATGATGGGTGTTTTTCCCAGATTTGAAAATCAGATCATCATCATGTAGTAAAATTGTGACAAAATTGAAAATTATGAGAAATTGTGTATCCCCGATTTCCCATAGGAAACGCATGGGGAAATTGCAACTTCTGTATACACAAATTGAAGGGTCTACTGTATTTCTTGTAACTTTATGATGGGTAAAAATATCTAAACGTGCTGAAATCATTAGAATGCCCAGAATTTTCTGTTTCTATACATACCAAATACGAGGGATAAAATGGAGCAGATCATATCGTAATTATCTGATGAAATCAGGGAAAAAAGTGACCATTTTTTTGCCCGATTTTGGTATGATTTTCTGCAGACACTTTCAGTGAGTGTGCAGACACCCTACTACATATATGATGGGGTCACATTAATTTGTATACTTTTTCTAAAGCATTTTTGGATCGTGGTACTTAGCATGTATATCTCCTATTATACAAAATTATTTTTTAAAATCTTGGCACGAAATGAAACTAGATATTTCAGGCTTCAAATATTTCCAAAAATAAAATTAATCCACGAAAGAATCACAGAGATATCGCGATATCAAAATTCGATTGACGAAACGATCGCATCGCTCCATGCTGGAAAATGGC
>BQKZ01000078.1:171481-232894 GCA_036244855.1 Temnopleurus reevesii
GTTGTTGTTGTTGTTGTTTTTGTTGAAGCGGACCTCTGCAGGAAAGTTAGGTTGTCCGCATCCATGGCCACCTGGCATGGGCCAAGGAGGGGGGTAAGTAAAATAAAATAATGACATAAATAAATGATAAAATGCCTAATATCACGTTTATATATTTTCAACTTGAATATAAAACAGCCATAGTGGAGAAACTCCTTTTTTTCATCGTTATTAAAATATTCCAATAAAATGAACCTTAATTAGGAGAAAAATATCAGACGCACTTTTTAACAACATCTAGAAGTAATATACACCACATACCGTATACCATTTCTAAATAAAAGCAATTTAAAGCGAAAACTTGGCTATATCCTTGGCTGTTATTCGTACATAAATTGTGACAAAAAAATGGCTTTAGCGATCACGATTACAATAACCTTAGCAATATCCTTGTATGGAAACCAAGTCAATAAGCACAATATCTGTCCGTCACAGATACGTTGTTCATTTAGAAATAAGTGCATTCCCATCCGACTATTCCATCATCGATTATCTTAGAACACTTGGAGAGAAATTTTCGCAATCCATCAAATAGACTGAAGGCGGGGCTTGTTAGTGCGTTTTGATTAGCAAATAGTGCGTAGACGTATAAAACGTAGGAATCGAGTTGTAAATTAGACATTATTTCTGGTGAGCTTTCTTGCCTCTCTACTCAAACAAGAAAGAAAGAAGAATAACAGAAGAAAGGGAGACGGGAGAATGGTGCTAACAACTAAGCAGATATCAGTTGCCATGATGCCTGGTCTAGCAGGCCTGTGGTCATGGTGCCTCATTGCAATGCTGGCATGCAGTGCAGTACATGCGGTGGAAGGTCAGAGGTTCAACAGACTATTCGGACCATCGAGTAAGTGAATTGTCTTTTCCCCCCTCTATTTTCCCCTCCTTTATTTCTACTTTATACATTGAAAAACTCTCTTCTTTTATATACCTTATTATGCATTTCTTGATTGCAATGTAGAGATATCATGAAACAAATTTTCAATGTGCATGCATTCGGCGTGGATATTTTTCTTCGTGCATTGTATTGTAACCCACCAAAAATATGCTGAACGATAACACCTATACAAGAAAGAAACAAACATATCACTTCTGCGATACGGGGTATGAATATGCTGGTTCAATTTACTTTTTCACAAGACCCCATCCCCCTATTCCGTGAAAATGACCAAGATTTCCTTCAAATACATGATTTTTATTTGGTGCTTCCCAGGGAAAGCATGCGCGCATTTTGAGACATGGGTCTCGACTAATCTGAAATTTTGCGCCCCCCCCCCTTTGAGTAGCTGACAAGCCCCCTAAAAATAATGAAAATGAAGAAAACAAAAAGTTTACAGGCTCAAATTTTGCTCCCCCTTTACCGATTTTGGCGCCCTTTTTACCTCAAATTTGACAACCCTATAGGCTGTCTCTTATACACATCTAGATGTGTATAAGAGACAGGTGTATGCTTGATGTATCTAGATTTGGTCAAAACTTCGGTATGTCGTACACTCTGAGTGTATATAACGATTTCGACGTATGAAAAACACCTTTTCTAAAACAATTTGTTCGCTTATGAGTAGCGTATTCCAACGGACACTGACGGATGTCTTCAGCATCTCACCGGCGTTTACAATCAGTACCCGGCGACGATTGTGTGAAGTACGCATGTTATAACGTTTTGGAAAATGTAAAAATTCATCGCTTCGTTTTTCGACTAATGAGTAACATACGATTTGCGTTTGTGAACGTTTGTAAAGGNAACAATGAATTAGCAGTACATTCAAAACAAATGGTTCTACAATTCTACTGGAATTGCTAGAATATCTTTTTTTTATTGTTCAACAGTCATATTATTCTAATTTCCTTCATTCTCATTATCGATTCAATTATTCACACATGATTAAATTGATACGAAAAGCTTTATCTTTGTGTATTCTCTTTATCTGCCTTGTGTAGTAAAAGTTTACCTGTTGATGCCTTTTGGACTTTTCAGTCAAAACATTAATATAGTTTTAAATTTGTTTTCTCAATATCTGTTCTTATTAATTTTGTTAAATGCCCCGCAAGGCGAAATTTGATGTTTTAAATTACATACTACTTCTATATCCATTATATTCATACATTTAACCCCTCCTTAAGACAGAACATGGATAAACCTGTTCCAAAATAAGCACAAAATAAGATTTTTAAGTCATGAGGGGTTAGCGAGCTGTTTGTTTTAATTCATATTTTATATTCGATGTTTTGCCCATTAGATGAAAGAAAAAGTGTAGAAAAAGGAGATGTAGATCACTTTACAGAATTTATTCATTGGTGCGGGTTTGATACATGTACAAGATATGTTATTGGCTCATGCAAAAATGCACGAAAAATTGATTTCCTGACTGGCTATGAGTCGCACAATAGTAGCGTATTCCCTCCCTTCTGCATATACTGGGCTGTAGAGGGGGATTTTCAAATGCTAAAGCCAAGGTAATGATATTTCACAAGGTTACCTCAAAATATGCATATCGCAAAATTGCACTCACCCGTTTCCTGTATACGGTATGTGAAAATACAAACAAACGAAATTCACATTAAGCGCAGGGTGGAGGCAATTCTTGTTAAAGTATCATTTCTTTTTTTTAATATTGCTTTTCCTGTTTCGCGACATGTTGCTTATGAAAAACCTAAAAAAAACCTTTCAAGAATTATCATTATACTTATGAGAGTCAAAATTAATAACATCATCAATCTTTCAGTTAAAATTAAATTTTGTGCAGTTGTAAATTGTCTTACTAACATCATTCTATCATTCAAACGACATCATTTTGCGTGCATTACAACATTTGCTCCCCTTCCCTTCTTCCGTTATGTTATGCTTTACGGAAAGTCATTCGCTGTGCAAGAAATAGCTATTAGCTGTGGAATTGTCTGTCAGACAAACGCTAGCTACAGTAAATTTTCCTCTATCCATTTCCTTTGACTAGGTGAATGATAAGGATAAGATATAGTTTAGTTGTAATATACATGTCTACAGACAATTTTTCGACCGTAATTGTGAAAGACTATATAAATTGAACCGTAGAGAATAAATTCCACCATGATAATTATCTTGAATTCCACGCTTTGATTCTTTACGTCAGTTATTCAGGGGATAGTTTATTCCATTAAAGTAACAAAATCGTGTATTTCTAATGAAGACATATTCATGAATTTAAGCTCGAACCTTGAAATTCTATTTCCATTTTTATTCCCAAATGTTCGTTGTATTTTTCCTCAGATAATCTAGTCTAATCTCGAATTCAGGAAAAATACATTTTAGCTCCATTGGGATCTGAATTAAATACATTTTCATCATTTGAATATCTATTAATTGTTTTTCAAGCCTACAGCTTTTGCATTATTCGTGTACTAGATTTTTGTGACTAACATTTGACTTTTTTTCCCTTTTTTTTTTTTTTTTTACACACGTTGAAATATTAAAATATAGCGGATTAATGCTATAACTGAAATTCACAAAGTTTGCTGTCAGTTCAAAGATTATTAAATATCCAATATGATTTGAATCATTGTTATAGCTTCGTCGATCCATTCAAGCGATATGACTCTTCACAGTTGACTCTTCATATCAACTTTTTTTTGTCCGAATATGCTTAATTATGAATATCAATTGTGATGGTGGCAGGTCACGTTATTTTTGTGCAATTCCACATGACGGTAACGGAATCACATGCTATTTTGTACTACATGTACATGTTTGTTTGTCATAGCTTCAGTGACATACTCTCAGAGACCGGTCAAACTCATAAACCGATGGATAAGTTTTGGGAGAGGTGGCACTTAAGATATTTAACTATACTTTGTGAGCTGCAGTAAAAGTATTATCATTATGCAGTTTTTCAATAACAAATTAGAGCACACGTTCATAGTTTGTTGGAATAAAATCGATCAAGAAATGGCTTAATCATTTTAAAATAATAAACGACGACAGCATCGATCTACAAACTGAATGCGAACTCACACACCGCAGACAATACCACCGATCGCTCCGCCCATTCCGGGCCGATGCTCCCCCGTGCGAAAGCACTTAGAACACCGTAGGAATAATGGCTGATTGGCGTGTTCGACGTAAAATATGCTAAAATACATGCAAAAATATTCTCCTAATTTCGTACACAGTTATATTTAGGCATGTAAAACAACTTAGGAATACATCAGCTCGTTTCAAATCACTTTCTGCATCCCGACCATTAAGAATCTATACCTTTAAGAAACACATTGTTCACATGTATTGTGCAAGGTATGAAGAGTATCGGTAATAGAATTACGTCAGAGAATTTGCCCATCTGTTCTTGATCATTGAACAGTTCATTAAATTTGAAAAATCATATATAGCATATTCCTGAAGAGAGATTTTTAAACTATGATATAAAGCAAATTATCCACAACATACTGTCTTTGGGAAGAAATTATAGGCATCTAATATTTGCATATTTTTCACACGTGACATTGCTCATTTATATCCTTGCGGTACGCAAAGTATGATGATGAAATAATAATGAATTTGTATATCTGTAACATAGTATATAGGGTCGATGAGGGTAGTTCACATTCAGATTTGTTATCCCCGTAAAACGTTTTAGACAAAATTGGTCCCAATCCATGAGTTGTTGCAAAATGATGTACAAAAGCATGGGGTGGAAGAAAAAAAAAATAGCCCAAAACACACATTTTTACCCTATATAGAAAAGACATCTCAGGTGAATATAATGGCCATTTTGTTTCTTTTCTTATTTCTTATTTTTATTTTTTTTTGTAGTGAAACCTGTTTAAGATTTGAAAACACGTTGAATGCATGAATCAAACAAATCATGTTTTGATTGTGATTAATTTATGATATAATTACCGTATGTCTGTCGAGTCGTTGGGCCATCACGAAGTTAATATACTAATGATAATAACATTGATGATTCAAGTAATCATTTTCCATTTTTGAGGTTATTCAACTTTATACATACAGCAACCTTCACGGTTAGTCTTCTGAAGCATGAAATTTGTGCGGTTCATGAAAGCCCATATAATAGAATGTTCTCAGAGGCGGAGGTATTATGTGCATCATTGCATGTCAAGGGCATGGCAATCTGTATCTTTTGGAGGATTCACGCAAATAAAAACTATTTTCCAACTAAGAGTTACTTTCCTGGCAGATGCTTGGAGATCTGTAAATTGTTCATTTTCAATACTCTTTAAAGCATGTCGTTAAGCTTGGCAACCATTTCGGATCATCTTTCGAGTACCGCATAGGCAAATATTTGTCTCTTGAAGATCATGAATGATGAATAACTCATTTTGATAGGCTTTCGTTGTTATGTTCACAGATGAAATATTCACAAAAATAAGAGGCTGGAATAAATTAAAATTATGCGAAGAACGCCGTCTCCAACTGTTTTCCTAGGCGGATGATGATGATGAAGATGATGATGATGTTGAGGAGGAGGAGGAGGATGCGGATGATAATAATGAAAATGATGATGTTGAGGAAGAGGAGGAGGAGGAGGAGGATGCGGATGATAATAATGAAAATGATGATGTTGAGGAAGAGGAGGAGGATGATGCGGATGATAATAATGAAAATGATGATGGTGAGGAGGAGGAGGAGGAGGATTAGGTAGAGGAAGAGGAAGTTCAAGGCCTCAACAACAGGCTATTTCGCTCCCTCCGATGCAATAGACAATTCATTTAGTAGTGCATGGTCACTTTGGCAAAACTGAATTTTCAGTCATAATTTAGAAGTAATTTTAAACGATCGCAGGCCAGGGGACAGAGGAAGTTCCTTTTTTTAGGGGGGGGGGGCACTTGTCTGGTCAGTGGGAGAATAATAAATGTATAATTCGTTTATTTTTCATTTTCATTTCTTGGCTCATCAGGATCTTTCAACTCATTCCCTTCCTCCGTTCATGTACAATCCTGGCAAGGCGCCGGTAATCATATTTTGATTTGAAATAAGATGAATTTCCTTGGAGTTTTTATTTTGAAAAGTATTATATTTGCACATTCTCAAGTCAAATGGAGTATAAGCTATCAATCCAAGCAGAATCTTAAACATAAGCAAAATTCACACATTCAATCAGCATTGAAATGTGTCAGCAGAGTATAATTTGAATCGAAAATTAACAGAAATCTTGAACTCTTACTTTTATTGATTGTTGTGTGAAGTTGGAATGGTTATAAATAAAAAAATCCTGATTTCCATCCTCATATAACATTTGTATCGATCTAGGAATATACTATTTCTCTATAACCATGTTATGGAGTGAAAGTATAAATCTAATCTTCTCCAACAATTTTCAGGTCATAAACAATATTTTTTTTGCCATGGAATCCAATAACTCATCTTCTACGACTTCCATTGCGGAAGTTGTTGATGAGTTATCATCGAGATCCGTTTAGGTCATGACAACAAAATGCCTCACTTAAATACTAATCAGCTCATCAATCGAATACACCCATATTTTCCTCGAATGCCCAATTCTGACTGAGGATTTTACCTTGGGAGAGGTATCCGTAAGCCATTATTGGTAATTGATGTAAGTGAAACGATGAGCGTACCATCGAATCCATTAAGTATTGCTTAAACCGTTGCCAATTTGTACCATCTTTTTAAAGAGCACTTCCGATTACATTTAGAATAAAAATGTTGATCGGAGTAGATGCGTAAATTTTCACTATTATTTGCCCCGATTTGTGAATAAACTCATGCCATGCCTTTGTAGTGAATTGCGCTCACGAAAGGCGCACGTCATCGAATATTCCATTAACTTAAGCGATACCATTAATGATGATAGGTGATAAAGGACACCAATAATTGACACAAGTGAATGAAAATCCTTGGTGTGATTTGGGATTTATTTTTTAATCATTATACCATGTTGGTAAAAGCTGGAAGATTGTTGATCTTGCCTCCACCAATAATCATGAAGCGTTGCCTCATCCCAAACTATCATGATAGACGTACGTCTGTCACCGAACCGCTTTAGAAAACGACTGGTACCAGTTATTGTGCTGAATACTCGTACGATCAAAGTATCAATCTAAGGACCACAAACTGATAATAGTCATTTTTAAAGTCGTTCTTAAGGTATTTATTAACTTGGTGAAATCTGACACGGGTATAATTTCCATTCAGAAAACCTAAGGGTTGTAAACATGATCTGATGATTAATCACAATAATATAGAGCAGGGTACGTAAATGGAATGACTATCTAAAATAGAAATTAGCTGATTCAGCCGGTGCAATATCAATCATTCTCAAACTTTGATTTAAACAGGAATCACCTGAATTTTTTTTACCAGTTTGTTGGACGGTTTTTCATGTTTCAAGATATAATTGAAAGATTATATACGCAACAGACTAGAAGATGTGCGGATCAATGTCTGGGTGATCTTAGGCGAGTAGAGCACGTTTTTTTTTTGCCCAAAGTCATGTGCTTTCTGAGCGCTTATCAATATCTATTCTTTATGGAGGTTTATTGCACTGTGTCATGATTTTGAATAAAGTTCAAGAAATATCAAAATGGTCACGAACATCAAAACATGTTTTGCGATGATTTGGCAATGCCTTTAATGGGGATATCAATGTTTCTTTAATGAGCGGCGTGGACGGAGATTGATTGAAAAGTAACAACAAAAAAAAACAAAAAAAAAAACACAAAAACACAATAAACCCAAACAAACAAAATTAATAAATAAACAAAAAGGCGCCATAGTTGGAGGGGGGGGGGGGTAGATCCCCGCAACCATTCAAATCCGTCTTTGTTGGTATTCGTGATCTCTTATCACTGGTAAGAAGACAGCATCGTTACATCCATTCCATGTGTGCTGAATCACCTGAATTTTATACTAGGGAAGATGCTTGAATAAATTTTATTTGTTGAGATTGGGCGTCATGTAGACACATGTTAGAGTCAGCTAAGTGTCTCCTTTATGTTATATGTGCATATGAACTCTTATGTGAATTAAACCTCACCTGCTGTATAGGCGTAGGTTGGAAAATAACCTCAATCTATAACTGCGGATATACAATGTTCATCTCACAAAAATGCTAAAGTATTGTGAAAGAAACGAGTTAGTTTGTGAAACTAGTTCATGTTGCGATGAACGGTTGATTAAAATCAGACATTTTCTCTCACCAAACCAGACAATAAATCAGGACAATGAGAATTGACCTGAAAACAGTCCAAGTGCCTTATCAGATTTAGAGACACCGGATGTTGACTGGCCAAAGACCGGGTAAGTGGGAATGGGTAAAATAAGAAATCCTACATTCCCAAGAATTCGTTTCTTGAATATTTCATCACTTTGAATTTTTTAACTGTTTCAGGTCGAAAAATTGAAAACGCTTTTTGGCCTACCGGTATTAGCTCTCATTGGATTGAGCTTGAATTGAAATAAAATCTGTGTCGTTGAAATTTTGTGAATGATAATGACAGGGATAATCATTTTCAGACGTCAAGTTTAGTCATCGGCCTATCGGATTGTCGACAAATTCGACAAAATAATGTTCGTGTTTCTTTATATATTAACAACCATGTAAAGTAGTTCGGTGCACATTCGCTTAAGCCCCATCGACCCCTACGCAAATTACTTCAAAAAGTCGGAAACGACAGTTTTATTTTGGACGTCATCATAGCTGTCATTCAACGCCTTGACAGATATTTTCTGTCTGATTTCTTGTATCATCACTGTATGGATGGATGTGTAATGCGCGTATGCGTGCACGCTGCATGCATGCATTCACCGGCTTCCGTGCTGCATTTTGGACACGACTTCCAACCTCCAATCCAACTCGCCCATGTCTCCATCCTCTTAATTTGACGCAAAACTCTCAGCAGCTATAAATGCAGACGACACTCCGCACATCTATGATAAAAGGCGGGATTTCGTTGGTGGAAAGTGAACGGGTTATAAAACAAAGAAGGTGGAAAGAAACGCTTTGCGTCACGATCGTCATTGGAAAAAAAAAGAAAGATAACATCGACACTTGCATGACTGGACTGAGGGGCTTCAGGATCACAACTTTTCATGAAGGCCGTCTCTTACTAATTAATCCGGCTCTCTGCAGCATTTTCATTTACTTCACTTCGTTTCGAGGGGCCTTCACAAAACATATAATTAGCCCAACTTCGTGAAAGTAGAACTTCTTTCTGCTCTTGACTTTACCCGAGCAAAGTGTTGCGCCTTGATTGAAAGGAGGGAAAGATCATTTGGTTGCTGAACACGATGACGACGACGACGAGAACGACAATGATGTTGACAGGGAGAAGGCTGAACTTGACGAGTTTGTGGTCCTGGTGTCTAATCGTCCTTACACTTCTCGCTGCATGGAACATCGGTTCATCAGAGGCACAACGATATAACAGGATATATGGACCAATGCGTGAGTAGATTTAGAACAATATACCGTCTTTTAAACATTTATCAAAAATATATATTCCTCTTCTTTTGCGTTTCCCATTTTAATAACCGTTTTTTATTAAATATATTATATAGTACAGAGCTGCGTGAAATATTTGAATCATATCGAAAAAAGAGTTATTCCTTAGGTCATTCTTACTCCTCTCATCACTCGGCATCATCATCACCCCTCACGATAATCCGATTTCAATTTTATATCGCTGCGCTGTAAGATTATTTCATTTCTCATTCAATGTAATCCAATTTATAGGAGATTTGATACTAATACGTGGTCCAGAGCATTAATTATGGCTTCACCCAGATGTTTGTTTTTCTTAATGAAAATTGATGATTAGATAGATCAGGGCCCCGTAACATAAAGGTTTGCGATTAATTGCTAATCTGATAGCGATTGATATCAATCGCAAGTCTATGGCAAATAATGTACTAACGTTTGCAATCGATCGCTAAATCAAATAGCGATTAATCGCAAACCTTTATGTTACGGGGCCCTGATACAATTTGAAATTACAATAATAATCTGTCCTTTCATACATCTTCATTAATTGCTCCGGACAAAGTAAGATTATTAGTATCATCAGCATCGCTTTTATTATTTTTTTTATTATAATAATGATAATAAAATATTTCGATCGCTATTCGTTTGATCAATTTCTCAATAGTTTAAATTTGCATGACGAATACAGTACAAATAAGAATTTTGACAGTCGATATGTAAGTTTTTGTTTGTTCGTTCGGTGATTTTTTGTTGTTGATGCTTGTTTTCATTTGTTTGTTGTGTTTATCTTTTGGTCTATTGTGACCAGGTACGAATTATCTTAAATCCCTTGCATTGTCAAAATATACAAATCCAAATATACCAAGCATTTTTTTTCCCTTTTTTGAAAAGGCGTTCTACCCAGTTCTTTAGGCGTTTATCATATTTATGTTGAATTTTAGTCGCACTGAGAAGACATGTTACACGACGAGCTTGTAGCAGATACACTGCAAAAGCACCGGTGTTAATATTAATATGGTTTTATCCGGCATGGGTACTGGGATGCTGTTAAGTTAACACAATTTGTGTCATTTAACACCTACAAGGTATCGACATCGGATAACACCAGTTGAATCTTAACACCGGCGTTTTGAAGATGAAAGCGTATAAAAAACTTGACCAAATTCGTTCGTATAATTTGTTTTAAAACCTGCACTTTGTGATGTCTACCAGAATATCTTTTCTTGAAATATCCTTGACTTATAATTCAATTGACATTGCTAGAAAATAAACAGATAGCTAGAACGATCCTTTTAAGATTTGCATTTTTTCATGATCTCCAGTCCACGAAGATGAAGTCATTCACAAAGGATAATTGAATTGAATTTGTGATTTCGAAGAATAGTGCAATGACGTTTCATAACTTTTTCTTAGCCTCTTTTCCATTGTATGCTCCCCGAACCTCTTTCGGATACGTCCGCCGGTAAAACCGGGTGCAATGAAGGGCGCGCATCATCAATAGCATTTTGTTTTATTCAGAGATTAACAAAAAAACGGGGAAAGGGAAATTTGTAGGCAAAATGATAACACACACTTCTCATTAGCTTTGATGAGTCAATTCTGTCATATCGCATCTATTTATTTATTTATTTATTTATTAAAACATATCTAAACAGGATAACAAGATCAATTATATACAAAGGTAAAAATTGGTTTTTATCTTGGTAATATATCAAACAAGGTCTCGCCCCAACTAAAACTGTAATGGGTGCCCCTCCCATTAAGATACAATTACTATATCTTCCCACTCTCTCCTTCTCCCTTGCTCCTTTCTCGCTGATTCTATTTTTCCTCACTCTCTCTTTCTTTCTCAACCCCCCCCTCTCTCTCTTTCTCAAGTCCCCATATTTCTATCTTTCTCAATCACCCTCTCTCTCTTTTCAACCCCTATCTTTCTCCCTCTCTCTCTCTTTCTCAATCTCTCTCTCTCTCTCTCTCTCTCTCTCTCTCCTCCGCCTCCTTCTCCACCCTCTTTCTCTCTTTCTCTTTCCCTCTCCTCCCTATCTGTGTCTCCCTCCTTCTATGCACTTCTGTTCTCTTCTTTGCTCTCCCCGTCTCGTTCTTACCCTCGGAGTGGCTATCTGAATAAGATGTGAACATATTGTTGCTATGCCAATAGATTTGTGTTCGATCGCATACTTGGAATGCCTACGTTGATCAATACGTTGATGGACATTTGCAATAAAAGAGGTCTAAAACTGATCCGACATATTCGAGTTTGAATATAAGGCCTCGAATTTCCTTTCATTGCCAGGGATGAATAAATTTGGATGTTTGTGCAGCATTCGAGAATGCACAACATCCGTGTTCCTCGAAGATGCATGCAGGAGTGTGATCCTTCCAAGAACCAAGGAATGTGAACATCTAAACAACCCAAGACCATGTTCGGAATCTATTGAAATATTATCATTTTTAGCACGCCAGCTCACATACGTCATCACGGAATCAATCACTTGAGACTGGATCATTGATGTCCTCTAATGCAAGCAAATAATCGTCTCAAAACGTGCAAAATACCACGAAATCGAGCCAATAAATCATTATCACTTCGGAGTGTAAATATGCATTTTTGCTTATAAATAATGGTTATTGCAAGCAGCTAATGGGATATAATATAATAGGAAATGTATACTGAAGACAGGAGGGGGAAGTCAAGGACAGGAGACTAAACAAGGCGGGTGGGTTGGACGGGTAAATTGACATTACTCATTGCAGGAAAGAATTGGCAATATCAGGAGCCACTAATTTACTCTTGGGCAAACAAAAAAAACCGTTGAATTTACTTAGTGCAATGTTTGGAGAAATTTTGTGCTCACAGACATTTCTTGGTTGCATAGAAACTGGAGGGAAAGATGAATTGGTTATACCTCCCTTCGCCATATCCAAATACGGACTGTTGGAGTATGTCTTAATAAAAAGATGAAGGAGGAAATGCGCTTTTTAATACAGCGATGATGCCAATTAGCCATGGTCTTCTAACGAATCGTTAGAGCCACATCGATGTAATTTGCACGGTAAATTAAAACAAATAAGTTAGAATCGTGGAAAATTTTACTGGACGCAGGTATAGGCAAAATTGCAATTATGTATTTTTGTATTTGGTAAGAAAAAACATTAAGGGAAATACGATGGAGACATATGTTTCATTTCAATGACACTTATAATTCCTGAAAAGTCTAGTAAAATGTCCTTTCATATCTAGTGAAGAGTTAAAGTTTCTTATTGAGTTTGAGAATAATTAATAAGGTCTTCATGAACTTTATCTTAAATAAGTGTCTTGTTCCATTATATGATCATTACATATTCTTCAACTCATAATGTGTAATGTATAGAGGCTTGCACTTTGCAAACTTTCTTATTGGTCAGTTAATTCTTTCTGCAGCATTGGATACGCACGGGTCAATAATAACATATATCATTTCAATAGCATTCGATTCCATTAACATTGTATTGTATTGTATTGTATTTTATTTATTTAATCACGGTAAAAGCCTGCTATCAGCTAAAAGCTGCTTTTCAGCAAGGCCGTGAACATTAAAGTGAGAAAACCCATTCCCCCTAAGGTTTTATGAATCAAAATGAAGAGACTCGCCCGTTCATTCACGACTACCAGCGCTGTATGACCGGGAATTTTTAACAGCGAAGCATGCTGGTAAAAATTCACCCTTTTTTTTTAAATATCCATCACGTGTTCTCCGCATTTAGTGATGGATTTAGGACAATGAAAATGGTTTTGAATTTAACAGGGGCGGAGTCGGTGTTATAGATGACGTTGCATGGTGGAATTAGGACAATGGAAAACGGTTTTAAAATCAACAGGGGGCAGGGTGTCATTGCGTGACAAACGAAAAAAAAATGGCCTTCACCTCTGAAATAAACCTGTTTGATAGGGGAAAATTTACAGGAGGCAACCGTCCCATTTAGGCCTATGCCTCCAATATGGGGGAAGGGGGCAGGTCCCTCGCCGCCCCTCCCCTGGATCCGCTCGTTGACAGCCACCGCTTTCTATTATTACAAACTGTCACGCACTTGCTAGTCGGTGTATTCCCACCTGTTCAATCCTAATAAAATCAGACGAAGACAGGAACTCACACACCTAGAAGGAAATGTCATGTAACTGAAACTAATATCTATATTTTCTGAGTTGTGAGGCGGAAGGTTAGCAACCGTTTTCATCTTCTTGAATTGGAACTAACTGTCAGAAATGTATCGTTTGTGACGTCATACAGCTGGAAGAATGTGACAAGCTTTGTGTGCTTGAAATGTTAAACATGATTTTAAGATATCAATTTGATCATTCATAAACGTCGCTGTCCAAGCCAGAAACTAGCAGTTGTAGCAAAATAAATGATATAATTTTGTGTTCTATCATTCAAGTCTATAAAGTGCCAGTCATAACGGTAAAATTATAATGTTCTTTGATAAGAAAGACATAACCGCCTCTTACTTCAGAAATGCAGAACAAGAATTTCGTGAATAATTCCCTTTCCATCGACTGGTAGGCAAAATATCCTTTTTAGTCATTATCTCCTGATAATGAGCAACATTGAAACGTATCAAAATAGCGCCAATCGAGTAAATCAACTAAGTCTTATTCAGTATTAGCATCAAACGATTTCCAAAAATGTTTTCAAGACGCGGTTTTACCAGAAGCTTCAAATGGTGTTGAATTTGACACATATTCCGGGCTGTTTTAATAATAGAATAAATTTATCTCAGAGAATAATTGACATACGTCATCGAGACCTCAAGGTCACCGGTCCTTCGATCCATGGTAAACCAATGATCTAAGGTATACCGCCTATCATTGATTGGTGTCTATGACACTCTCAACGCCAAGATTGACTACCTGCCGTCAAACCTCATCAATATTCATGAGCAAGAATCATTAAAGATCTACGTATATAGTGCAGAAGGATATATGAAAGGATATGAAACAATATCAACAAAAATTTTATGGAGCTACAAAATGATATATATTTCTTTAGATCAAGCTATATGTTGCACCGTAAAATCTAAACATTTGACGATAAATAAACGAAGAACCACGCCAGTTGTGGGAATTGAGCCTGCGCCATGAAGGATCGCTTCAGTCCAAGACAGACGACTATAAACACGGCTCTTTCTTCGGGGGCAGTTAACTGTTTACTGAATTAAGAGTCGTGTTGAATCGTGTTCATTTGGAGCTTCTATGGGCCTCGAGCCTTGCAAAGATGGCTATGTATCTTCTTTTATTGACCGATGGACAATTTAGGGCATTCGAACTTTCATTAGCCTCTACCATATGTCCCAAAAAAATGACAACGGGGCTTTCAGGATTAATAACTTTTGAAAATGAATATGAAAATAAATGCGGTTTGGCATGTCGAACATATAACTATTCACCTATATCTGGTGAAAATTTCAGGAGATTTGCTTCAGTGGTTACAAAGAAATGAAGCTTTTTGTAGCGGATGTCATAATTCCGTTCTGTACAAGTTTCTTTTATCTTTTAAACCCCAAAGCAGTAACATTCCTTTTGAGCAATGAGTCGTGGGAAGTTTAAATAACTATTGTGCACGTCTCTATCCTCACAAACTTGTGCATAACGGAATTATAATATCCGATACAAAAAGCTTCATTTCTTTGTAACCACTCAAGCAAATCTCATGAAATTTTCACCGAATATAGATAAATAATTATATATTTGACATGCCAAACCGCATTTATTTTCATATTCATTTTCAAAAGTTATTAATCCTGAAAGCCCCGTTGTCATTTTTTTGGGACATATGGTAGTAGGTACTTTGTCTATCACGTTTATTGGTAAATGACGGGAATGTGGTATAATCTTTTCACCAAAACATTTAAGATTCGTTTCAGACAAATATTTTTCCACAAAATTACCCTGATTAACAGAGCAAATATTGAATCTAATCACAGACTTAATTACAAAAATTAACAATTACTTTAAAATGCATCAAACAAAGACTTCATTTCATCAGACGAGATACCATTGATACTAACTGACTGAGGCAAGGTACAATCTACTGTTCACCCTCTTCACACTACTCCTTGGATGCAACATTGTATACATATTCGAGCTTTTTTTTTAGCAGATTGCTTTTTAGAAGGTTTGCATCCTCTGTGAACCGTTTTTCTTTAGTGGGTATGAATACAAGGTACCTTAAACACGAGAAACGGAAAAGAATTCAACACTCCAGAGTAATAATCCACCATTTTTAAAGAGAGCTCTGAGAAAAAATAGATATATACAATGATCAACAAAGGCGTTGCGTCAGCCCTGATCAGAATATTAACTTGAACAGATTACTTTGCTTGAATTATGTCAAATTTAACAAGGTTATCGCTTTGGTAAAACCTCCTTTATGAAATATAATTTTGCTGAGAGGCCATCCATTCACAATATATAGAATGAAACTCTTTAATATAGGATACGTTCCCTCGCTTGCGAGGATACGGCTCACATAAATGAATTTTCTTCAGTTATTACTGATAAACGATAAAAAAAAAGAGATTTCTATGAAGGAAAAATGCTAAAGCCGATACAAAAATTGAAAACGCTCTCCCCGTCTATGCGAGCCATTGAAAGAAATATTGATTTCAAAATGTTAACTATGGGTCTCGATTTTCTGTAAACATGAAACGTATAGCATCAGATTTACCCATATACTGTATACTACATAAACAGACTGTAAAGGGTAAAGTCACCGATTTGGCACTTAAAAGGTGCTTTTGGTTCATTAAAAACACGATAGAAATAGAAACATGAATTAGCTCGCAATATTTGTATTAAAGTCTTCAAACTTATTTATTAATTCATTAATTAATTTATTAACATGTTTTATTTCAGTAGGATTGAAATTGTGAAAACTCTTACAAATTTACCATGCCTATCAGACTTCCAACATGAGCATGATAATAGATATGATTATTGTTATTGTTGAATATGTGAATTTCGTAATTGCTAGTTCATCCAAATCATACCAGACTAATTAAGCGCTTTGTACCATATATTTTGAAAAGGCGCTATATAAGAACTTTTTGTATTGTATTGTATTGTACTAATTATTTCTAAAAAACTTGTTGGCATTTGATTGTGGTAAATGCGTCATTACCAATGTAAAAATGGTAAAATATATTGAAGTACACATTATTTTTTTTAGAATGCCCCCTTATTCCTATTTCTTGACCCTTAAATACAATAATAGCATCGTACGCAAAGCGTAGGCCTTCCCACATTAAGAAAAGTAGGGTAGTAAGAACACTTCAGGCAAAATCACGATTGATTTGTTAACCCCGATTTTGAGACAAGGCATCAACATTGACAATATTTGAATACATTCTCTTTATTTTCAATATTTTCATGTCTAAAACATCATGTTATCCTTCATATGGTACAACTCGCTCAAAGCGTATTCCGCGAAGCAATCGTTTAATTGTGTTCATAATGAAAAAAAAACTTGTCGACTGAAGAGAATGTTGGGTATACTTGATTGACATATTGGTCTTCCTTTGAGGTAAATTTTGTATCTTGGTTCACAGTTCCGCTGCACTTTGCCCCAAGGTAACAAGAGCCGTTATGATATGAATGATGCACGAAACAAATAGTGCAAAGAATGAAACCTGTCAAACAGTGTTGTTTCACTAACGGATATGAGCATCTTGGTGAAAAGATGTTGACTCTACTGAAAGTCAAAGAACTGCTTCTTTGTTTCTGTTTTTTCGCTAAACGTTGTCAGAGTTACCATACCACTGACTTTGAATGAGTAAAGCGCAGAAGATAAAAGTAGAGGGTCAGCTATTTCCAGGAATTATGGAATGTTTGACGTATAATTTTCACGTGCTTCCTTTTGATTGCGGATAACAGAAACAAGAGCTGTCTATCGAACACACAAACACACACACACACACACACACACATACACATATATACACAAATGTATGCACGCACACGCACATGTACACACCCCAATCCAGCAATACACCCAGCCCAGACCGCATGCTACATTGCAAACCTTAATTGTTACCTAAACAAACCCACAAAGCTGCAACGTCAGTTCATTTCAAACAGTATCCAGATTAAGTACTTTCATTCGTTTAATATCATCACATCAACTCCATTTCACCGTGAACTGTGCCGAGAGTCAACATTTACCTCTCGCATTTACGACCATCTCTTCCTGAATGGTACAAAAGACAAGAAAACTCATCATAAAAGCATAAATAACATCCTTGATCATCAAAATCATACAATACCACAGCCATGAATTTTCCAGAATGTCATCTCGACTGAGCCAAATATCCGTTTCATGAAGATTTTCGAAGAACGCGAGGCACAATAGCTTTAAGTATCATCACTCTTTATTCTAATATTGCGTCCTGTCAATCAGTAAGTCCTTGTGCTAGACATTTTTGACAAATCACCGTCAAACATTGAGTGCTCTGAATCTGAGCGTCATTTAACCTGTGCAAGCACGTCATTTTACTGCCTTTGTGAACAACATCGTTCAGGAATATTTTGGTCTTTGAAAATATTTTTTCGTTGTTTAATGTTCCTTATCAAATTAATCTTTGCTATGCCTAATTTATATTTGTTTTTATCCGTCTACTATAGCACGATCTCCCTATGGGGTAGCATTTGATGATCTTATGATATTCGTACGGATTTACCGTCTCCGTAGCTCTTAAGATCTTGCTAACAGGATTTTGTCCCGATTTTTCAAAATTGTTCGATAGTGAAATAGTGAAATAGTTCAATAGTTTTTACTCAGCAATAAAAAAAAAAATACAATGTATAACATTACAAGCGACATCAAATAGATTCATAAAATTATAAATGATAAGAAAGTACATATTGCATGAGTAATTCTGCAGACCAGGAAGGAAAAAGATCCTTATGTAAGGCTGACCCCACGAATGGAATCGTATGATCAGCCCAGGCTCATTGTTTGGAGACCCTAAGCTGATCATGAATGGAGTGTACTGTACGATTTTTATTTCAAGAGGAGAACCTCAAATAAAAAGTAGCGTAAAGAAGTCTTATGATGGTAAGATTCCAGTAAGATGATTGCATAGCTTTGGCAAGGCTCTCGCACAATTAATATGCGCTGATCACTTGCCATGCTACGATCCTAAAATTTGGGGAAAAATGCACAAGCCACGGAGATCGTGAACCCATGCGAAAACCTTGCGATTGGCGTACGCTATCCCAGGGAGACCATGCCATTAGAGGGAGAAGCGGTGAGCGGTGTTGCAAACAAGAAAAAAAATCGTAGCCCCGTAAAACCACCTACGATACCTACCACATTGAAAGAGAATCGTAGGCTTATCCATCCTACGATGATAGTAGAACATGTAAACTATAGGCATTATTGAAGTCAAATCAAGTTGAACGGCAAGTTGTTGTTCAAAAATGTATTCAACTCGAACTTTAACAAAACCATTCTGCATGGATTTTTTTAAATTAAATCTGACAAAAGTTGGATGTGACTGACAGCCTCGGCCTCCTCCCCGCATGGTGCCCATAATGTGGGATGTGGGAAGATTCGTAAGCATTCACATTTGAGGACAACACGTTGAGCAGAAATGATTAGGAAATTGGGCAAATTAAACAAATCCCCGTAAGGATTTTACACTAGCTTCAGGCACATGAAAGAAGTGTGTTCTCCGTTTATTCATTTAACAGGTGCAACACCTATTCCATATTTCTTTGTAGAATAAGAGGGCATACATTTAATTTTGTATTATGCTATGGAGCAATTGTGAAGGCTTGAATAGAAATTGTTTATTCCGTCCAATTCTTTTATCCGCTCTGCTCACTTTTTGCGTACTCACCAACATTGAAAGTCTGTTTTGTGTATAAGACTTAGTGTTCATTTGGTCAAAAGTAGGTCAAAATATCCAGGCATCGAGTGCCAGGGGTAGACAAACCAGTTCCATTTGGACGGAATATTCACACATTTGTCTTGCGGCTTCTGTTAGTGTCTGTAGCCTGTCTGTAACTTGAGCTCAAGCATCGTGACCATTACTCTAATACCGACCATTTAGACCTAGAAAAGGGTTCGAAAGTGGATCAGAAAGTGAATGTGTTTAACAAATGAATTCCACGAAAATAGTGTGAAAACTGAATATTCTTTTCACTGACCATCATTGCAGATTTGAATAACTTACATGAATGGGGGAACAAATCATTTCAATGTAATGTTTTCTTACCCAGTCGAATGAAGTACACAATATCATAGCTCAATCACAAATTTACAAACAGCCAATCATGTGTAACAATTCCAGTATCTTGAATATTTATAACGACAGATGTGTTTATGAATCAGGGTCCAGATTGATCAAGGTGGAGAGTCTTCACTGAGCTCGGAGATCATCATTGAATAAAATGTTTTCGTTTCTGTGATTTGGGGGAATCTCATGCTTCAATCAAAAGCCTATTTGTGACTTGAAGATCTGGGAGAATCATTTGATTTTGGAGATCAATTTGACCGGTTCTTCCAATCTATGTGATGGAGATTCTTTCGGCAAACACAGACAGAAGTTCAATGTACAATCTATATCGAAATTGTCATCAAGGAATTTCGATAACTGTTACATTATCTCGTTCCTATTCATCTTATATCACGGTGTAGTCTATGTTTGGAGTTACCTTTTCTTCCTTTTTCTTCATTGCAATAAAAATGATACGAGATATGAAGACGATAGTCTGTCTGTATGTTGAATTTCGATTGTCAGTCGTATGTTTGACGTCATGTAATATAAAACTGACTCCTTTAGTATTGGCAGGGCTCATTACTGGTCATGTTCATATTATTTTTTTTTCAATCACAATGTTTGTCCAGACACAATCGCAAGTCATCACTTGAACCCATAATGGAAAGACATTCTTGACTGAATGCTTGACCCGGGGCCTGTAACATAAAAGATGCAATCAAACCTATATACGATAAATATTAATCGTAAGTCCCTGACAAACATGTATCATAGAGATATGAATTCATTTTTAATCAATCGTATCTCTTTAGTGTTACAGGTCCCAAGAACCATTCAATGTTCATTTATCTTTGAATGGATTTAATGATTTTTATTTCGTATTTGATAAATGCATATGACGTCATCTTCATCTAATAATAATGAAGGAAGCACACGCTATATGTGAATTTCACCTGGCTGATCTAGTTTCTGAACAATAATATAAACCCAGATTCATTTTCGATAAGCTTTCTCTTTTTCAATTAGCCTCAAAATGTGTCCATACATTCTTCCACCTTGCGCATCCTTAAATCCATTTAGCAGCCTGTAATCCGATTTTTTTTTCTAGCTCCCATTCCTTTGATCAATTAGTTAACTTTAATGTTCCTTTAATCAATTAGTTGACTTTAATGAGACGTATTAGAAATCAACAGGGCTGTGTCAATCGAACGCACCATGACTACACACAGATCAGTACAATGATTGACTTAAAATCAATAAAAGCTACACCTGCATATTTCCAATTATTGATAACATGTTCAAAATAATATAATACTCTCTACATCTTGTACTCATAAATCACACTCTGAATGAATTTAATATTAGTATAATATGCCCAAGCCTATTTGCTAACGAACATTAAGATATGAATAAATAACCACGCAACGCCATAGGTTTTCAACGCGTTCATGCTTGATATTAAAAGTACAAAGTAATTTAGAGTTCATAATTAGGCGCATTTACACTATACGATGAGAAAGTCACGGTTAGTTCACTTGACTCTTAAAGCAATACTATCGGCACAGTTGGTGTAAATCAATGCATATAAAAACAGGTTTGATGAAAGATTTTGCTAATTTACACAACACTGTGTGTAAATGACAATGGATCTATAGAAAAATGGAGATAATGAAATAATTGCACTCATGATAATAACAAACTATGTAAAAAAAAAAAAAAAAAAAAGAAGAAGAAGAAGAAAGCCTTAAACCCCCATGCCGAAAACATTCAAATACTAAGCTTTATTATTTGGTACATAATTTATGAAATGGAGTCTTCCCTTTTCAAATGAATTTGCATGTTTTTTTTTTTATGAGAGGTATATGGTAACACGGGAATTGAGGATTACTATAACTGGTATGGAAACTCTATGGTGGAAATGACGTAAATCTGTGATAAATCACATTATAAAAGTTAACTTATTAAAATCAAGCTTTTTCTATTTTCAAATTGATTAACGTTTTGAAATATTATCAATTGTATTGTAATGATACCTTGTTTTTATTGAAATATCGGCTGTGTTTAAAAGCTAAGTTTTGTATTTGCATCAACCAGCGTATATAGATTTGTGTGGGTTTTTTTTTTTTGCATAGATACATACGAGAGACGAATAGGTGACGATAACAAATGCGTATACGTCAAGCGCCAGGAGAATGAATTTAGTGTCAGCCAAACACCTCCCTTGCATAAATCTTCGTATAAGGACGTAAGCTTTTAACGCTTATGTGTGACAGAGCCATTAGTAACTAAATGTAAATGCTATTAATAACATCCCCATTACCAATTATTAATCCATAATGTAAATGGGCTTTTACGAATGATTACGGAAATTCAACATCCTATACTAGTGACGTCATGCGTTATTATTCCCTGAATTGCATGGAAACATAGTCATTCATATTTTTCATTCGATCTTCACTCCTCATGAATTCACTTGCAAAGGAGGGTTGTGCCTTGATTTGAAAAGCACAACGAGTTCCCATGCATATTTTGGGATCATAGAACTTTACGTCATACTTAGTGACGCGTCTTAATTCCACCAATAAGAATAATAAGAATGTTGATGAAATACTGATATGATGTAAATAAACAGACCTTCCCAAACGCTAGGAAATATTAAATACTAGAAATACGAGATGGATGTATATTTATTATATTGTATATTTATATGTTTTCAAACATTTCACATATGAATTACAAAAGGCAAGTTACTGATATAAATGCGTGAATGTTTTTGTGTGTCTTTTCTCAAAAATGATAAAATGTGATTTAACGTATCTCAACTTTGTTTGCAAAAGTGCATTCACTTAATCACTAAGGTGATAAATAACCCAATTCAGCCTATGCTCTGATGTATTAAAATTAAATTGACCATCTTGTGACTAAACATCCACACAATGAACATAAAATGCGGTTCATGCTCAAATCTCCACCTGTCTTTACGAAACTACAGAACCTGCGATCGATAATTGCCGATATTGGACTTGATTTGGACGGCCCCTCTCAGTAAGAAAAACGCAACGAATAAGATGATCAATGAAGTTTCATCCAGGCGCCTCACTGAGCTTGTTAAGATTTATCCAAACCTATAAGGCCAGGCGATCTCCCGAAATAATTTAAACTATCACGGAAAAATTGGCGAGTAAATGACGATGCGTGGGCGTCAATAATAGGTATGATCGCAAAACTGCAAAAAGAGAGGCACGGGTGAATCGGACTTGAGAGGCGGGGCTTCGTAGTACGACGCCGTTTGAAATGAAGTGAATGGGGTTACTTTAATGAATTGTTTTCTGATACAACATTCACACTTGCAAACTTGGCTAGCATTTTGCTGTTAAAGAACCAACGACTGTTTTTTTTTCGGTCGATTTATTCCCTGATACAACTCACAAAAGTAAAGTACCAGTGTTCATCCGCGTTGGTTAACGGTATTTAAAAGCGTGAATCAAGATTATTGTGTCCTTGATTCTGTTGTCACGAAAGGATATTTAGAAGCCAAGTAAAAATTAATCATGATGAATGGCTAGACAGTCTCATACATTTTCAGTTCAAGATGGTTCTGATTGGGTCTGGATGGTCATCAAACGTTGAAATAAAAAAGAAAATAGGCATAAGGTACAAACCACGTTGATCAGCCAAAAAGTATCCTGTTTGGATACAATCGATATAATTTCACGCATGAAATATTAACTGCCAACATAAGATTGGTGACGTATTATGAGCTGGCTTGCAATTTAGCTCTTCCAAATTACTCAAAATGATCTTTGTCCAACAACAAAGGGAAATTCCATATTGAAAATACACTAATCATAGATGAGGAAGAACATTTCATTAACCCATTAAATCATTATTTCCCAAATAAAAAATCGGTATATATTTAAATTTCAGATCATAGCTTCAGATAATGCTTATTCATTTTCAATCTCGTTTTAAGTTTGTTCCTGTAACTGAGAATACCCGAACATTTTAGAAAATTTTATGATATGGTATCACCCTAAAAGGGTAAGAATTGGATGTGTTGTTATGCGCCTTAAATTTCAGAAACATTGTGCAATTTATATGGACAAGTTAAAGGAAAATTTTCATATTCATTACAGTACTCTTACAACCCTGCCTCTCTTGAAAACTGTTCAATCAAAATTTCTTGAAACCTGAAGGCAAGGGGTTGTATAATTCAAAGGAATGTAGTTGTGAAGAGTTTCCACGATTTAGTAACAAGGAGCAGTGGTGATCACCTTTATACCATGTCGTATTTCAGCTTGGTTTCTGGAGGAGTAAAGGCGCTACTATGACCTTTCAAATCAACTTCACCTATTCTATATCCTACTTCAAGTTGAGGAATAAAAGAATACAAACAGTTGAAAATACATTGGGTATAGTCTGGGGTGAAGGCCGTTAAGCGTCAGCAGCGAAAAAAATATATAAATATAGCCATGATATTTTATGACATCATCCTAAATGAGCTCAGCTCTAGGGCAGTCGAGGCTACAATATAGTTGGCCCATTTTACCAGAAATAAACGGCTTGTCCAATATCGTTTTGACAGCGTGCCATCGCCGGTATATCCATCACCCTACTTTTCTTTCTTCGTGTTCATTTTGACAGGGCTATGAGCCAAGACGGATTGAACGAGAGAATATTGTGATACCGTCTCATAACACATCTATCAGACACGTGACCTATTCCTTGACCATCGTGTATCGATGTGAAACGGGTGTGACGTATCAGAACCATCCACTCATTTGGGTCGGAGATCCAGGATATTTCTTGATCAGACCTAAGAGACCCAGTGACGTAACCCCTCCATTATCTTTATGTCTTTGAAAAAGAAGGGAAATGGGAGGAACGAGAGGACGGTGATAAAAATAGACTAAAAGTTTATAAAAGAATGAATGGAATCTTAATCCGGAATGACAAAACCGGATATCAAGCGGAGTCTCTCTATAAGAGCGATGGTTCTTAGAAGGAAATGAGCGCCTGTCAGCAGTAGATATGAACATAATAATTACACGTGTTTTACTCCCTCCCACTTCTATCATTTTACGTTATGGAAAAGTAATACTATTCAAGATACGAAACCCCATTGAGGTTTCAATTCTATGTAGTTTGTGGCTTTTCACTGGTTCTTTCTGTTACATTGAATGACAATTGTATTTTGAATAGTTTTGTTTAACAAAACCCTTTCGATCTTATAGAAGAGCTTTATTTGTGAATCTGATGTCTCCACAGATACTGATGAGTTTGAATATCTCGAGATGTTGCCTAATTTCTACCTTTAATTACTCCAAAACATTTTTTTTTGTTGATCTCATCACGCTCCTTTGTCCATCCTTTAATTCCTCATCGTGCAGCGTATCAATTTCAAGATGCGCCCAGGTGGTGAGAGAATTGATATAAAGAAGATTTATCATTTAGTGTAAGCTCATCACCTGAACGTGTTTCGTTCCGAGTCTCGGATGCCTAAAACCAGAGTTTCGTGAGTTTTACGATGAGGTGCTTCGCTCTCCTCTCCCGCAGCTTTTTACTTGGAAGTCACGCTTTGAGCGATGTTTCGACGAGAGTGAGTGGCAATAAATGAATGTGCGATCATGTCCCTCCTGTTACGACCTGCCAGGAGGGATAAAGAACTCGCTTGTCACGGTCTACATATCGGGCAGAGAAGTGCGTTTCGGAGGTGAAAACATTCACGCTGGTAGTCCCATAAAACAGTAACGTGGATTTGGACATTGCTCATTCTGGACAGAAATAAACAAACATATCTGCGAGGTCTTTGGTAAATGTAAGAATTGTTAACACGATTCTTATACTGAATCGTACGAAATGCATGTAGCGCATCAATGAATATAGGCCATAACAGAGCTGCAACGCAGAAGCGAAGATGTATCAAATGGCGTGCATTATCACCCCTTTCTGCTGAGTACACCTGATTAAACCCTGCATTGGATATTTTAATTCATCATTGTTCAATTAAGAAATCACAATTGACAGCTCTACTTCCTCCAATTACATATTAAGCCACGGTCCGATGAACTTTTACAATTTCTAATTGTGATACATATTTTCTGATTGAGCAATAAAAAAGAAGAAACCAGAATATTTGTATTTCATGATGACGA
This sequence comes from Temnopleurus reevesii, assembly GCA_036244855.1. Taxonomy (NCBI): domain Eukaryota; kingdom Metazoa; phylum Echinodermata; class Echinoidea; order Temnopleuroida; family Temnopleuridae; genus Temnopleurus; species Temnopleurus reevesii. The sequence continues at coordinate 197,370 of BQKZ01000078.1, forward strand.
AGCATTTCATAAAGATCTATTATAGGATGAGGGTAAAGTTACAGGAAAGTAATACATGGGAAAATCAGCATGGGCCAAACCCAAGTTGGTGTTATAACTTGGCGCCATAGTCGTGTCGTCAACCCCATCCTCTACAGTACAATCATGAATTTTCTATTTTACAGTTCATATCTGCAAATAATACCAAAATAAGTAGAAAATTAATGAGTTAATTGTCCTAAAGTACAATACTATCGAGTCAATGCCGTATCGAACGCGCCTCGATTCCCATTCCACATCGCACCATGTTTTGGTACATCTATTTAAAAAGGAAGTCCATTAGCGTTAAAGATAATGATTAAAAACCCCTATCGTGGGGGAGAGAGGCCCAACTCGCAAGGCCATGTATATGATCAAATCGTTTTGGGATTAAGTGCTCTTTGGTTACTTTCAGTAATCTAAACGACATTTGTTTCAGAGGTGAAACGCATGCCGCCACAATGCGTGCCAGCCCAGACGTGGAACCGGTTTTATGTCTAAATGTTGCATTTAACATGGCGGCTCGATTGCAAAATGAACAGCGTGTCTTTTAATGATCACAATTGAAATGAATGCATGTGCATTGATTCGTCTAATTGGACTCGTGCGATGAATCAACACAATATTTGAGAAAATAGGTGGAGAAAGGAGGACCGGTAGAAGTTGGTATAAAATCCACTCACTTGCATAATGATGCTGGCCTGAAAGCTATAACAGTATTGAAACACTGAAGCATATTCTCGGAAAATAATTGTTTAACAAATTTAACAAACCAACACATTAATCAACTCATTTGAAAAAAAAATCAATACTTGATGGCGAAATTTACGATTTTAAGTCAAGTTGATCAAGAAATTTCGATTTGAGTCCTCTTGACCATGCGACTTAACAAATAAATCCTGAATACGGGAACGATGGAATAATGATTAAAAAAATACGAGCTATCATAAGTATACGGCCAACAATCACTTTGACAAACATTCCCTCGAAATAATATGTGAACATGATGGTTTCGGAAACGTACAAAAAATACAGGGTTTTGAATTAATTCTGCATAGCTTGGAAACACCATCTTTCAACACCAGAAAAGTATGATAACAAACACCAAAGCTTAATTCATACGTATTCTGCTCTACGTCGCCAAAATCAGATTTATTAGACAGATCTTATATTGGTTTTAGACTTTCATGGTGCTAACCTAAACCCTTTTTTCTCATACACGGCATTAAAAAACACACAATATACACGCAACACATGATTATTCAGAATGTGGTGGCGGATATTTACACATTTCATCCCAATCCTAGATACGTATGACTAAACTAGCAAAGAAGCATAAACAGGTTTACATTTGATCATACGTGATCTTTGTCAAAATAAACCAATTTACCCATGGAACCAGGGGATGGACTCTAAAAAACATAATATCCCAACAGTATCATACAATACGGCGCATGCGTCAGGGCATAACGATTGCTGTGTTCTATGGAGTAATATAAACAGACAATTATTATTGCTTGTCATTCTAGACAATCACTTGTTTCTACAACTGTCAAAAGGCTCAAACGATCGCATCAAATTTTGGCGGGAGGCACTTGTTGGAAGCATTTGCGGGGCTGGAGCAGTCATCGCCCTATACCCAAAGGGATTCATTTGTGTGCGTACACGGAATTGGTTGCCGGGCATATACAGTTTCCCACCCCTTTATCGGGGTTAAGGACGGATTAAGACGGCGAGGGGGGGGGGGGGGGGGGNGGGGGGGGGGGGGGGGGGGGCATAACGTCTAGGAGATACATAATCATCTTATTTTGCTCATAGCTGTCTGCAGCACGTATGGCATCAAATATTTACCACTACCAGAACATTGTAGTATCAGACTTTACAAACGAGAACCATTTTTCGTATGTAAAGCTTATCCAATCACAAATTCATAATGAAAGAAAAGTATCTAAAAAGGGAAATAAAACTGTTTAAATTCAAAACTGTTAAATTCCATTTGGTAATTAACCTTTTTCCATTTTCATCAGTGTCCTGTACATGTAATATCTATATTGGAATTACCATCCTTAGTTTTGCTGATTTTATGGTTGATTATAGAACTTGAATATGAACTAAAGTGAATTAAATACACCATTTTTCAAGGAATTTACTTGGATGCTGTTTTATAATTAATTGTCCCTAACGAAACTGCATGTTCATCATGATTCAATTCATTTTTGGGCTGTCTTTTATCAACAATAAGTCACCGTGACACTAAGTTTGCATGGCACCTCATTATACATGAATTAAAATTGTATTAAGAATAATTCACAAGTATACGACCAACTTTGAATATGTAGTAACTTGCATAACTGCGACTACAGCACCTCCATAAAAGCAAATCTCACAACAAAATCTATGAAAATGTTCATTAACGGTCTTTGCCCTTCGACTCGTGACCGTTTTAACTTTTTTGCCTTTACAGTAGGTGAATGCCGTTCATTTGTACGAATTGATTGCTGTTTTACCTCATACGATGAAATCAAATATCTGTCGAAACTTTTTATATGAAACATCAATCTTCAACATCTCTATGTTTTGGTAATTTAATATCCACACAGCTATAGCGAATGGCTGTTGCCCTGGGAATGTATTCAACAGTGACATTTTTCATGACATTTGTTATTGCTTTTGCACAAAAAAAAAAGAAACTTGCGTTCATGTCCTTTTACGCATCCAATATATTCTAAAGTAGCCACTTTATGTGCTCTATAAAAAGACATCTTTTAAAGATACTCTTCTGTTTCCTATCAGACAAGATTTTTTTATTGTGAGAAATGTTGCATTCAAACATCATTACAGACATTATTAAGAATAACTCGTTAAAAACATGAAAAACTTAAATTTCAACACTCTTTAATTCCCATAAAACATGTTGGTTTTCCTCATAATGCAAATAGGTGTCAAAAGGTCGTCAACCTTTATGGAAAAGATATAAGGTACATAACTACACAAAGATTAAGTATTTTATCCCCAAGGAAGCAATGTTGTGTAAAATAACAGAGATGAATATGCAAATAGAAGATGAAGAAGAAGTAGGAAAGTCTTGATGTTGATCTTATTCCAAATTATATTGTGATATATCTGAACTCTTTTGCCAACATACTCATAACCAAAGATATTAAAACGCCTCGAAGAGGTGCATTACTATCTTTGCCCGTAACGAGGTCTCTTTGGTTTCGCGTGGTGCTTTCCAAGTTACTGCATCGTGTTTATAAAATCTGTAGCTACTGGTCTGATTAATTCATCTGACTCAGGCCTGCGACGATAACTTTTTAATTAGACACTCAATGAATGAAATATACTTTGTCGGTCACTATTCGGTCGAAATATTTATGGTAAGCTGTAAAAATCTACGCCCTGTTGTCATTAAACCGCCCTCACCTGCCTCGAGCTCGGGTGCGGTCATTAAGAATGAAGTCCCTCGACCCGCTCAGTATATCAATCTGTGTTAACGACTGGTGATTGCTGGGTGCAAAAGGGGCCGCAATAATGCAAAATTAGTTTTGTAGACTGTAGACAGAGGACGAATGGTGCCATTCAGGAAGTAACAAATCAATAAAATCACGTCAGTGGATCATGATGTAATATCAATAAAGATATGACGGTCTTAGCACCTGCTTATATACAGAGGAATATAAAGAATCTTTAGACCTGATAAATTAATTCATAATTTGCTACCGCCAATGATGAATCAAAATGATGATGATGATTATTGTTTTATATAATATCCATCCGTCAAGTTTATTACCTCGGCTTCAATTCGGCTACCAACTTTGATCTGCCTTCTATAAGCTAGCTCATTTTGAGATAGAAGGCATTTTTTAAAATACTGTAGAAACTTTGTCCCAATGATGATAATCTTGATTTTTATAGCGCTGTTCATCTATTCATATCTTTATTCGTGTCTACTTTACTCTCATATACCTTCCTGTCAAGTCCTTATAAAATAACTTTGATATCTAACCCAAAATACACAATTTATTCATCCTAAATTAGCTTTCACTTTCCACTATCATGACTATTCAGAAACCAAATCCATCCAATTTCTCTCTATATATTGTGTAATATAAAAGAGAAATCAGAAAAATGGAAGCTACAAATAATATATTCCTTCACCTGTGATACCAGAACGCTGTGGTCATTCAAAGATTTGGGGTGGCAAGTTTTTGTCCGAGCACAAAAGTCTGCCACACAAAGCTTTTTAATGACGAAATAGTTCCGGCGCCAATGCACTTTACCCCCAATTCATAGAAAAACGACTGTCCTCAGTTAGCCTTGTGAGTTGTATACGTCACACCTAGAAAAATGTGGACACCGATATTTCATTAATAAACTGTGAATTATCCCACCAAGTATATTGCGTCATTTTGCAGACGGAATGCATAATCGATATGAGAGGGCGAGTGATCCGCGGCAGAGGACGTACAAATATTTCTAAATCATCTTTCTAGATTACGGAAGAATTTTATATCCGCATTCATTTCCAGCGATGAATAGGCTAGGTTAAGTTATGACAGATACCGATATAATAAGGCATCCTTTTCTCACCCTTTTCGGATGACCTTTTGACACGAAGATTACAATGCAGTGTAATCGAACATTTCACCAGATCAACTTCAGATTTTAATTACAGCATTCAATGTCCCTTACAATCTTTTGGACCCATTCTCTGCACTTCCCCATTTATATCATTTATTTCTCTCAGTATATTTGATAAATATATATACTTAATGTGTAACAAGAAATTTGCTTAAGCTAAATGATAAGGTACTAAGTCAATCGCATTAAGGCATCTGTAAAGTAGTTGGGACAAATATTGGTATCGATTTTTAAAAAAATCTATAACAAGATTATCTCCTGATAATCTAATAGATTCTTGTCCGGAGAGTAAAATGCATATTTTGCCAATTAAATCGTATTTTACATGCTGTGCGTTTCAGTAACTGTGACTATTTTCACATTATAGGCCTCAATAGCCTGTAAGATAATTAGGACATACTTAGTTTAATCGTCTCGCAAGATTTCAAATACTTTGAAAAACATTTCATCCTCCGGCAATAAAATCTATATGAAGGTGTGTTTTATTGAATCGACACAATTTTCACGGACAATGGTTACCTTGTGAATGAATTTTAATTTCCGTGTCTAATTCTTTTTATTCCTGCAGTGGGTAAAAGGACACAACCTGAATCAACCGCGGAAGAAGTCTTTGATTTTAATGTGCCAGATGACTCCCAAAAGGTAAGTTAGAAACAATACCTTTTTTTTTGCTAACAATGCAGACAAATTTTGAGGTTTGTGATAAATGGAAAGATTCCTAATTATGAAAACAAAATATGTACAATATCACTGTCAAATACGGACAGCTGCATGAAACAATCATAGTGGCATCGACATTAAAGCCATGCAGACGCCTTTAAGTAGGGTTTTGGGGGGTTTGGGGCAACGTTTTGGCAGCATATTGCATGATAGACAACCAAAAGAAGGATCCAATTTCATTTTCCGCGGCGATGACCTTACAAGTGCAAGAAACTTTCACTTCCAATACGGACATCAGTAAGGAGGGGGGGGGGGGGAGTGCGTCACTCTATATTAGTTGTGGGCATGAACACATTGGTAAATAACACAAGTATCAATGGTATGTCAGTTACTGTCATTTGCTATGTCGGGGTTCTCTTGAGTAAATGCAGCAGTCCACGGGTTGGATGTCGATTCGCTGAACCACCCAAGATAACGTATGGATCTTCTGAATAAGTTATGTTAAGTTATCCACCATAATTATATCGTAGATCTTAATATTGGAAGTCACATTTTGGAGATGGACGCCCTTATCCTTCCAAGGTTGCAGGGTTTTAATGATAAATACTTTGAAATGTATACTGAGGGGATAACCAGTCTGTTTGCTTTTCCGAAAATATGAGAAATGTTCCCAACAACGTGACAAAAAGCCCTGGAGAACCTTGTTCAAATCCCCAACACCTTTAATAGGACAGTTCCGCCCATTAGATTGTTTTAAGTAAGCCGGTTTCAGACCATTATAATGATTTTGTTAAGAGATGGAAAATATTGAAAAGGAAATGGTTCTTAAATATTGGCTATTATTGATTTAAAATTTGAAGAAAACTTGAGTGCCCTTTTCTTAGGCAAAATGCATGTTTAACTTATTTGTCATTTTGTATGATTTATTGTTAAACTGACATTCTGTTCGTTTGTTGTCATGGTTAAATTAATGTTTGACATCGTTCTGACAAACCCGATGGCACTTTATAAAGGATCGATTACCGAGCCCTTGAAGAATTGGGTGGGGGTAAATAAAAGAACAACCCAGTTTATTACACAACATTACGCCCAAAATATCTCATATCTGTAACACGACCAGTATGCTTCGGACGTGTTACAACCATCGCCACCGTGATTATTTGATCGAGATATATTTCATGCCGATGTCGGGTTTGGCCAAGAGGTGCTTGTCCATGTGATAATTGCAATCATAGTCCTCGTATGTATGGGTGTCGAGAGCTGGTGAGTCCTGCTACCTGATTGGCCCCCCCGTCGCACCATGATAGTGCAAACACTCCAAAGAACCCTCAACGAGAGGTGTTACAACCTCGTATTAATCTCAACTCATGGGTAACAAATCCTACAATACTCGATATTCTTGCGCGGTGATTAGCATTTTCTATTAGTTGTAATGAGCTTGTAAAGCATGCACAATGTTGGCCCCCCAACTCACCGATTCGATTCGACAGGGGTACATTTAGCAAGTTGAGGATGTATGAGTCCACTCTTTTGATTACACCCCTCACTGACGCCCGCTAAGTCAAACATATAACGTTTCTGTCTCAAGGCTTCACGGCTTCTAGTGTTTACCAACTCGGCCCGGCAACTCTCTAGACCATGGCAATGCTAAAGAAGCTATAGGGAGGAGAGGGTGAAGTGGGGCACAGAGAAAGCGCCACAGAATTACATTGTCATTCTCTTTAATTTGATGGATCGAGACATCACCAACAATGGTTTTAAAGCTATGATATGGGTACTTGAAAAGATGATATCGGGTCAATCTCATGTTAAAATATAATCATCTAGATTTACAGCAAATGAACGATGTTTCAAAGCCCTTTTACGCACACCATAGTGACGCCAAAACGTTTCGGTCGGTCAAGCAAAGCTTTCAAAGAATGCTATAACAAGTTTGTCCGATTGCTAAAAGGTCTTATTGCGCATCAACTCCTGTCATCGCATTTAAACTTGCTTCTTTGCATTGGCAAATTCATTTACTCATGAAAATAATAATACAAAACGGGCGGAGTAACTAATGACATCATACCTAGCACACATTTTGGCACTTTGACTTCGATATTTATACTAACCATATTCACAGATCGTCCATAAAGGAAGTAAAACAACAGATGCCGTTCATAAGGTGACATAAGTTTAAAAAAATAATTTCCTGCAACATAAATTGGTAGTATTTTTTCCCATTTGTCCATCCAAATCGTATGCACATTTTTATTTTGATCCAGAAATTGAAAAAATTCTATTGAAGGGAAAAATTACATTTTCAATATTCGAAATGGCTTTTGAAGGCGACATCGCAGAGCAAAATACATGTTCTGTTTCAGATAATAGATAGTTAAAGCGCTGTATTTTATATGTCATTGAAAAAAATCATGCTTTATCACATCGATTTGGACTTTTCCACTCTAAAATCATCTAAAGAAAAATAATAATATAATAATAATTCAATATTTATAAAGCGCATAATAAAACATAGGAATTCTCTATGCGCTGTACATTTTTAACAATTTGCAATTTACAAATAACATAACTTAACATTTTCCACAAACTTAGTTACTAAACTATAATATTTAATGAAAAAGTAAAACAATGATGATTAACAAAAAGAAATAATAAATTTGGAGAAGACAAGCGCATCATGTTCAAGAACTAATTATTTCAAGGCAAATAGATGGGTCTTCAATAAGGATTTGAAAGTTGTAGTTGTTGGAGCTTCTTTGATGGTTTTTGGAAGTCCGTTCCAGAGACTAGGAGCTGCAGCTGAAAAAGCTCTACCACCATAAAATTGTGTGTTTATTTTTGGTGTCGACAGAAGTGACTGATTACTTGATCGAAGGGTTCGAGATGGGGTGTATTGTTTAAGCAGATCAGCTAAATAAGAGGGAGAAGAACCATGCTGTGCTTTGTATGTAATTAACAAAATTTTGAACATGATGCGCTTGTTTACAGGAAGCCAGTGTAACTTCTTAAGAGTTTGTGTAATGCTATGTTGGCGTGATGTGCGAGTGACCAGTCTTGCTGCAGTGTTTTGTATCAGTTGTAATCGGTGAAGGTCATTTGCACAGAGGACGTAGTTTTTAGCTTATCCTGTCTTAAAGATGCTTTGTGATTGTGGAGTCTAACATTGAGACATAAAGCAAGGCACCTTATAGATTCATTACAAATACATAGAAAACGAATATATGGGGCTTGTAACATGAATGTTGGAGGTCGCAATCAATTGCAAATTTTTGATTCCCCATAGACTTACGATTAATTGGCTATTGATGGGATACCTCACATTACAAGCTTCTCAATCTAAACACCTTTGCTCCAAAGCCAGTAAGGATTAAATGTCCTTACTTCTACAATCATTAAAGTTCTTCTACGAAGGAACATAATCAGGAATGCATACCACATATGAAGTCTATAAAGAAGACGGCTTTATTGTCGTCTTTGATGTGATACTTGACCCGTCCACATAGGGGAAATAGAGGCCCGTACAAGAAGCACTTTTCGGAGAATGACAGGGGGCTCCTAGTGAGATATCATTCAACCGTACACAGCGCCACTCACGATCCCTTGTGAAGTGGTGTGATCTACTGAAGATATTAAAGTACTAATGTACCACTGGAAATAATGGGCACCGCGCTGAGGGGCATTTAAAGCATATATATAATAATACTATATCAAAACGATAATACTCGAGCCAAAATATTGTGTTAATGCGCACACACACACAAACATATACGCAACCACCAACTACACACTCACGGACGCCAAAATCTACCCACCCACCCTACCCCATAGACATGCGCACACCATCATACCTCTATCTACACACTTGCACGCTTACACACGCGCACACTCACACATACACACAGACACACTCACAGACACCAATATCTACTCATCACTCTACGATATAGACGTGCACACACCCTCATGCATCCATCTACACACTTGCACACTTACACACATGCACAAACACACACACACACACACACACAACCATCAACCTTCACAATTAGTGACACCCACATACCTCATGCAGCCATATACAATGTCCTTGTCTAGAGATATACAATATCGGTGATAAAATCATTAGAGCAAGAGATAGGAAAATAAATTGTTCTTAAAATTTATGTGGCATCATTGTTTTTTCAAGTTATCTCATGGAGAGCATTTGTTAACTTAAGAATAGATATAACTTTCTCATTCAAATATATATCAATAAAACTTTGAATTGAAATGATAAGCCACAACATAAAATTTATTGTAATGATCGATTAAAAAAAGTAAAGCCTTTATTGGTCTTTTGAGAACGCCTTCACATAAAAGTTTGTTTCAGCAATTAACAACTGTATCGAACATCGTCTAACCTTCTAAGTGTATTTATGTATAATGTTTGTGCTTCTGTGGGAATCAACATTTTCTGCAAGAGAATACCGTCCTTTGAAGAGGTCCAAAATAGAAAAAAATACAATGTATACATAACATTAACATAGTACAAGAAGGAAAAACAAACATACAAACAATCAACAAGACAAAGTGGCCCAAAAAGAATAAACACTAAGTTAATCTATTTATTAACATTATGTGTTTATTTTGTTACATAGAGAATAAAAATGATCCACGACCAAACTTCACCAGCAGTCATAATTGATTTCTCAGTGAACAACTCACAACTTATAGAAATTAAAAAGAAGCCATTTTGGGAAGTGTTTTGTTGAAATTATTGATCGTGACATTTAACGATATGATAAGGTTTATAGATAGGAAGAATTTTGATATGATTGAAATTACACAATCATATCCAATTTCATTTCGCTCTCCGATTTTCTTCATTTTAAGGTCACAAATGAAAAAAAAATGTATCCATACTTTTATGTAAAAAGTGGCAATCGTATACATTATTGACTGTGACATTAACGAGCTCTCCACCGTAAAAGTGTTTTGATTTACTAACCAGAAAACTGAAAATATCAAGAGCTCTAGCTTTGCACAAGCTTATTCAAAGTCATATATAAGCTGTTTAATCGCCGTCAAACGAGCACTTTTTGTGCAATCAGTGGAAACGCCACTCCGGCGTGAAAATAACAAAATCACTTGCCATTTTTATTTTCTAATAATTCAAAATGATATAGGATTAGCTAATGAATACATAGTAATTTTTTTATGAGTTTGCAAAAGCAATCATTATATATATTTATATTATATATAAAAATAAGAAAATATATAATAAACTGTACCTCTCACAATTTTTATACTTCACATGTCCTTTTATAATGTTGTATATTATTTATGTTTTACTTTGTAAATTGAAATCACAATTCAGCTATTAGCTGCAAGGATTTTTATTCAATAAACCATGTATCTATCTATCTATCTATCTATCTATCTATCTATATATCTATCTATCTAAATACAATCCTTTTATTTTCTTCAGATTCAAATATATATCATAGTATACGGGGAGGGGGAAGGGGGGGGGCGGTATTATAGATGCACAAAACTACTCCCCTGACAGTTCATTGACATTTCATTTAAAACTTTAACACACACTTCAATGGAGTCTCGTTGTCATCCTATATCTATTTCTTGCAATAATCCCAAGCCTTTAACAATCTGATACCGCCTCTGATTTTCTAGTGCGCTCCACTTGATCGATAACGAGTATTTTGAAGTGGCCTTCTCTTGGTTGAGTTTGTCGATAGGTGACGATTGCCTTACCTAGCACCTGCGGTATTTACCATCAGCATAGGTGTGGGGTGTCATGTAAAGAAAGTAAACGAAATCGTCAGGTGAGGGAGAGCAAAACCCAGTGAATAGTATAGTTTGTGAAATACGAGTGTTCATGGAAATGTTGCTTTATTTCGTATAAGAAACCTGCAACTTGAATCAACATCAGCTGAAACTAGGCAACAAATGGGATGAGAACAATTGCGATGCGTATACTTATTTACAATTTCATACAATACAATACAAAATAATGACTTTATTATCAAGATTATTGAGGATTCAATATTTCAAGACTTTTTTTTTTTTGCTTTATTCATTACGGGAAACATCTAGTAATATAGATGAAAAGAATAAATCGTTTATCTATAGGAAACATAAAGGGAATAATAAGCATTCGCTTGGTAAATTTTACCCCAGATTAAAAAAAAACCCATTAAACATTTTTTATGCTCACTTTCGTATAGGTGGAACTAAAGACCCGAGGTACCAGGGCCCGCATTGACTGCAGTCATTTGAACGCCACTATACCCCTTCACTGTTCCACAAAACTTGACGCGAATAACATATGAGGCATACAGATTTGATTATCTTCTCTTATTTAATGAATTAAGCGATGTATTAATCAATTTTTCATAATAATGTCAGTCGGCTTGTCTGCGGCACACATCTACTCTGTCATACTGATCTCGAAAAATATTTATTGGAGCGGTTAATCGAGAAGTCAGTTTCATTAGGAAAGTGCCCAAACTCTCTTATGCGTACCAACGAGCGCACCTGATTAAGGATTAATTTCCTAGCGAATGGGGAAATAGGCTATGTTAATAATCTTACGCACAACTTTGCGTGATTACGCACAATATCTTTAAAATGCAAGTATAGCGCCATTCATCCCGTCTTTTCACGCCCAACGTCAGTCGTACGTGTCTCTGCTAGTTCAATCTACGGACTAAATAGCCTGTGTGAAAGATGATCACATCGATGACTTATTCACTTTCGACAAAGCGCGATGCAAAAGCGTGAATAATTATCAATCAATTCTAATGAATATTGCATTGTCATCCTAACCTACACAAACTTACACGTGCAAAATAATTATTAAAAGTAGGAGGTAGCTGCATCATTGCAAATATATATTATAAACATAGTCATCTATCCTATTATGCGGGGTGGCATCAGTTTCACCCATGGAAAGAATCATAATTGCCAACAAAATGGCTAATGAAACTGCTCAGTCATTTTGCAGTCAATATTTGACTTTGAGGGTAGACGTCATTGATCAAAGGAAGGATCACTATTTGCCCATTATCACATATTCTTATTGTGTTTATTCTTCCAACTCTCAATAGTGTACCTAAATAGAGATTATCGTTTCTCAATGTTACTAAGATTATTTTTTAATATTTAGGATTTCACAAGATCCACGTAGGCGCAAAACAAAATCAAACTGATGGATTTCATATGTAATCGTCCTTGATAATATGATCGGAATATAATGCACTGTCAAGAGTGAAATTTCAAATGGTCTTTTATACATTGATGTAATTGAATCTTTCATTGGTGGGAAGATGAATACGTCATACCAAGAAGTCAACAAATCTGACTGCGGAGATCATTTATTTTTGTACATTTCCCCTCCACATAACTATATCTATATATAACTTTTACCTTTTTATTCCTTAAAAACATGAGGGGATCTAAATAAAGGTGTATTGAGCTAGAAATACACGTCTACCTAATAATGCGACATATTACGTAGAATCAAAAATATATACTTGAAGTTGTATTGACCAAACCGGATAGCCGTTAAATTTCGATTTATCATGTCAAGTACATGCAAAGTCACCAACAAGAAGTCGTCCTAGAAACCTCTCCACGTGATGTTAGGATATACAAAAATTATCACTTCTTTTATGACTTACATCTGCCAATTGTCTGGTGAAGCTTAATTAATACAAGATTAATGATATACGAAGTGCCTCTAAACCAGGTTGGCTTGTCGGGCAAAGTCCCCCTCCTTATATCCGCGTTCTTAGGTATCAGATGAGTACCCTGAAGTGCTCCTCTCTTTGACACTGTTACCTCAACTCTATGGGTGTTGCCGATGATGCGCCGACATCAATCTGCTATGCCATAGTCATAGCACACGATGTTAAGAATAATCATTATATAATATTAGAAAAGTAAATCCAAACATATACCATGTATACACATGTTTATCCTTATAATGATATCTTTTGTGTACATAATGATAAAGTCGGATGCATAGGGGCCTTCATCAATGCTTCATCAATAATCGGTCTTAATTAATAAACAATAATTTGAGACATACATTATCATACTACACAGTGAATTCAATGAATAATGTTATCTCCAATGGAAAATTCAAATAGCTAATGTTGGCCTGCCCAAGTTACGAGCTCCGGCATGAAGGAACAAAAACTTAAACTCGTCCGTAAAAAGTGTATTTTATTTTCTTTATGACAGCATTCAGGAGTCACATAATTAATAATGATAATAAAAAGGCCGCATTGAAATATTTGACTTTTAGTAAAATTTCCAATACAACTTATTATTTTTAAGCATACATCATGTTGTTTTGAATAAGTCTTTAAGATTATCTACGAAAAATTAATATCAGATGACGCCAGTGTATTTTTTTTACCAATGTATTAAGTGCTATTAAACCTTTATCTTTGTTCACTTTTCTTCTTAATGTTGTCTACCCATGCATGGAAAAATAAGTTAGAACAAGAACAAAAATGATTTGAATCTGATCGACGACAAATTACGGGAACATTTGTCAATATAAAGTTAATTTAGTGTGAAATAATTGTACATTTCTTGCACTATTGTTGTCCTGATTATCGAGTTTTGTCATGGCGCAAAATTTATGAATATCTGAAAAATTATTTTCAACATGGAATAGATGTCTACAAAAATGCCACAGAACGAATGGTAAAACGTTCACATTACTGAAACACTTCCCAGTCCAAGTACACTTTATCATATTTATAAAAAATAAAATATTGTGGTGCTGTTGATTTCATAAAATATATACTCACTTTCTTGACGGAAATAACAAGCAATTCGTCCATTGCAAATTCCCCTCTCATGGAGTTATTTTGCCGTAAAACAAAACCTCTCTCAATCAATCACTGCGTAATAAGCTGACTGGCTGTGTGATTTTTTTTTAATTTATCTAGTTATCCTTGATTATTCAAAACATAAATCTGAAACGCGATGAGAAGTTACATAATCAACGTTAAAGCGTTCTCTAGGAGAACGTGTTTTTCATTATTATGTACGATTCACCTACTGTAGCCTTCACAAAAATACAACAAAGCTAAAAATATTAAATTTTTTATATCAAAGCTATAAATCATGAAATGCCCTTGTAAAGCTACAGATCATACCCGTTACCTACCGTCCCCATTCGCTACTTTAGTGTACAACGTTTCGCGCACTAAGAATAGCAATTTCTAACCTAATTGGCCCTTGGAGATCGACATTTAGTAGGTCAACCTCTCACTCAATGTTTTCTCTACATATTCCAGCTCGTGCCACCGTCTATTAATCCGACAGCGTTTATGGCAAAAAGGTTTTTGAACTCGCCACCCTGAAGGGGGAGGGGTTCGTTACGCTTTTTGCAATTTATCCTTTATACTTACTCTTGATTTAATATAGATGCATCGTCCTCAATTAGGAATCATTCTGAAGATTATTATCATTTATATCACTTTGCATCGTATATAATATCCAACCCTAACAATATTGTGCTCATTATCATTTTAACTTCTCGAAAAGAATCTTACCAAAGTGCACTGTTTTTGAGCGATGCAAAAATGATATTGTAACTGGAAAAGCGAACAATGTTGGTGTGTAGGGGACTTTATAGGCAGTTGGCTTAAACTGTTATCATTATTTTCAATACTTTATTTGAATAAGATATCCAAAACATGTTTTTTGTAAGGTGTAGATCTATACCTATATATAGAACCCTTACAATAAATATATCTCATATGAGAAAAGGTGATTTTTTTTTAATCAAAGTCGGATATGTACGGTGAAAAATATAATTCATGAAAAATATATTGCAGAATTACACATATTACTATAAAAATGTTAAGGATTAATTTTGTATTTTGAATTTCGAATACAATGCATAAGCATTTCATTCTACCTAATTTTGCATTCTTCCGAACACATCTTTTAAAATCCTTATACGACGTATACTCTCATACAAGTCATGCTGTACTGTTATGAACACTATTTTAAGATTTGTGCGATGTACATGGTGCAAGTTCAATTGCGTACCCACATTGCATAGTGATGCACAAATGTGTGTGTGGGTGGGTGGGTGGGTGTGAAGGTGGGTGTGTTGTAATATTTTCATCGCAATTCATTGTGCGATGATTCCTTTGTATAAAATATACAAACACTCGATCTCTACAAACATGGCATCCTGGTTAGTTGAGGAGTCAGTTCTTTTCTGTGATTGGCCGTTCTGATTATATATATTTTTAGTCCTTGAATCTGTTTTATTTTTACGTTTTTGTAGCGGAATTAAATTTAGCAGACTAATTCTATAATAGAACAAAGGACTGAAGGATGGCGAGTCCATACAAGTTTCATAATGCTGATGTCTCGATAGGCGTTGTAAAACTATTCATGATTATTTGAGGCAGTTCCCCATGAATTTATGATATCGATACATCGTGGTCCCCGATACATCACATGTACTCCTATAGGGCCGTGTTTCATCGTGTATTCATTGGCAGGAAAGGCTTGACCTTGCCTATGGTTAGTGTATCTTGATTTTATGATTACTGATGTCGCGGCTTCCATGATTCTTTCAATGGCCGCTAAATAAAGTTTACTCAGATGTATTCCTAACCTACATTTATTCGGGATGGAGAAAATATAGAACGCCCCAACAGAATATGAATAGAAGTATACAATTTTTTTTAGCAAAAAAATCAATTGGGAAAAATGCGATTCCATAGCTCCTTTGTATTAAAAAAATCAATGAAAGAATACGTGATTATGCAGTTGTGATTGTTTCAATATGGCGTATACTGAAGTACGTTTGTTTTAAATGAATGATAGTAATGGTACCATAGTATGGAACTATATGATCTCGAACAGAACATAATGAGACATTCTAAAATCGAAAGAAATCTTTGCTGTTTTGCTTCGTCGAAATCAAATATTATTTCGCGACATTGATCAAAAGTTCAATAAATTTGCAGATTCATTTTTGCAACCACAATATTCTCCTTGGTGCACCGGTCATGACGTATTCAGAGTGAGAATTATACTCTTGTAATATAATAAATGAATATTTGATGCAATTATATATATATATATATTAAACAAAATACAGTCATATTAAAGAATCTCTTTTAAAAAAATCTCATGCCTTGAGGGACAGTTTATTCATAATCACAATTCACAAAAGATTGAAAACGTAATAATGTGAAATTGGTATGATGAGAAACTATAAAGCTATACCGGAGATTGGCAGAACGAAATTGCCTTCAATGGAGGAGATGTGCCAAATAGGGTAGCCGTGCTATAATTTGGGTAATAATAGCACATAGTGCTCAAGAACGCGCGTATGTACCACGAGCAGAACGGACAAAGACATTTGTAAAATTTAACAACTCCTATTCCAGCCCTCACACTAGTTTAACGTGTCATGGAATGCAGCTTCGTTGCATATAATTACTCAGAAAAAACAGGTGCGATGTTTTAAAACGTTGTAATATAATTCTGTAAAATAAAGTCGAACGCGAATTCAATGCTCCTTTGTAATGTTATTCATATCGGAACCGGCTTTTGATTGTTCTGTCAGCACACTTCAATACACGGCGTACCGATCTATTGTCCCATGACCCAGTTTATTTTACAGAAATAGTTTAAATCGTCTTTTCTTCAGTGTTTTTAAAGGCAAGTGGAAAGGATACGAAGGAAAGAAATGCTTTTGTTTTTAGAGGTGTTATGAATAGGAGTTGTTTACTTTGTCCATTTAGTTCACTGTGAAGGGCTATATCAATGTTGATTCATACAGAAGTTTGTACGCAAAATATATGAACGCTTCCTCAAATGCATGCGTTTCCAGAAGGTAAGACTTTTTGATTATATGATTTGTTTTTATTTGTTCTATCTTCAGCAGACAGAGACGACAGCATTCGATTATGGTAGATCTACATCATGTCCTCTCGACTCTCTCTTCATGCAACTCACACCAGAATGGCAACAGACGATTATTAAGGTAATAATACAACCACAAATTTCTTAAAATGGATATATATAGTACTTAAAATGTATTCTTTTATTTGTTTTCAATTTACTTGGGTTGTCCAGTCAGCGTTCTTATCACTGTTTTTTTCCTCTGGAGGCCTTTCAATAAAATAATAAAGAAGAAAATATACACACAATAGAATGAAAGTGCAAACCAATTTTTAAAAAAACAAATGACCAGTATTTTGGAAAATTTCTATCTGTTTATTTATTTATCTTTTTTATTTCGATCTAATTTTCATTTGTCAATATTTCTTCAAAAAACGCGCCCTTTCAGGAAAAATATTGGTCTCATTAGGGGGTCCTGAACACAAAAGCGCAAGCAATGAAGAACAAAATAGAAAGAAAAAGGTCTAACACATTGTGAAATGGAGTGCTAAAAAGTAATTCCACATTACTGAACTATACAGAGATTATAACTTGATCCATTTCAGTCGTTACACGAAAAAGCATGAGCGTTTTTTTTTTTGTAAATGGATGCTAGTTGGTTAAAAAAATGGAAACTAATATCAAAAAGCTAGGTCGTCGATAGCCTGAAAACGCTAATTTTCATCAACCATAGCAAAATAACATGTCGAAATGTTTTTTGTATAATTTTTATTCACGAGTTAAACTTCAATTACCAAAATTCAACCAGCCATGAAAGCAGCATGCCAATTCTTTAGAATGTTTCATCGAGTTACATTCCAAGAAAATAGAGCATGCTTGACCGCTGCACTTTTGGTGATATTAATATGATTATAAGGTTATGAAATCATCAGGGTTTTGTTTTAAAAGAAAAAGGGAACGTAACCCTCTTATGATGCCAAACATGTCCAACAATATTTGATAATCATTGGGGAATTTTACAAACCAAACGTTGGAATTTCTATTTTTGGAGACCTAGTTTTATTCAGGTTTCTTCTCGTTCGGCATAATGACTATCCATACATGAAACAGGAATTTTTGTAAAAGTATGCATGAGAACAAAAGATTTTGTTGGTATATTAAGGCAATTATTTCGCCTGCCCACTCATTTCCTTAAGAGAATTTACATGAAATGGCAACAAAATTTGTTTTATTATTCTCGTCTCTCTCCACCAAATGGAAGCTATCGGTTGATTCTGATGTAACCACTATCAGACTATTCAAAGATGTTTAATAAACTCATTTCATTTGTATGAAGAGATCAATCAACAGAACATATTTGAGAAAGATAGCGATAGTCTGCCTTTTCACACGATATTGAATGAAAAATATTCTCGTTTTCATTTAAAATTCCCTAGAAATGGTTACAAAGGCCTACCTACAAATTCATATTTCTTTATTATGTCGGAAACTTGGCAGGATCACGGTACTTTGAAGATTGAAGCTACATCTCATTAAAATTGCACATTACTTTTCAAATCAAAAGAAATTTGCCAATCCTAGGTTCGCTACACACTACCATTTTATTATTCAAAACGTAGAACATTTTAAAAGATTCTAAACCAGAGAGATTCTTAATTTTATTCATTGCGCTTGAAAGCTACTCTGTTGGTTCGTTGGATTCATATACTCTTTCTCATTCATGCATGGAGGAAACCATCACATCCTTCACATTGCCGGATTTGACAAGATGCAATAAATAGTCCAAAGTGCACCGAAATCAAAGAGCTCTCTTTGTCTTTTAAGTTTAAAACCCCTTCTTGTATATTACCCTTTATGAAGTTAGCTCATTTGGAATGAGCTTTTCCAAGGAAATATATTTCCCCTTGGTCGTGTTCAGCCAATCAGCAAAAAGAATGGCTTGACTTTGCAGACCGGTACGTGCAGCGAAGTGGGGCTAATGGCTGACTTGTCACATTGCTCTGGACAGAATCATGACCCGACTAGGAATTGGTCCAATAAATATCGGCAAGCGAATTATCTACGCCAGGATGGGATCCATTTGTTAGTTCTGCCCCTTTGATTGGAGATCAATCTGAAGGAAATTGTCCAGGATTACACGGTACACATCAATCAAAGATGAGGGCATAGGAGAGGTGTTTGATTTTCCCCAGCCACTGGAGTGAGTGTGCAGAATAGCCGATCATCCTCCAGGAATGCTAACTGAGGATGAGGTTAAGAGTTTGTCTAACCTTATCACATAAAGAGAACCCTTACCCTAACACAGAATGAATTCATGAATCTGGTCTATAAACTGATCCTAACCATCAAACTTGTGAGATGGAAGCTAAGTGGGACACCGAGGTGAATTCTTGATATGAATGAAGCGATGATAAGACCACCAAACTGAGATCAATCTCATTTATACACTGCAAAAAGGCTGGTGTTAAATTCAACTGGTGTTATCCGATATGGATACCAGAATGGTGTTTATGTAACACCCATGGTGTTAATCAACACCAGCCAGGTATCCATATCGGATAACACCAGTTGAATTTAACACCACAGTTTTTGCAGTGTATACATTTTATTTCCACTGATACCCCATTTACTCTTGTCCAGTCCGGTGTGAAGCAGGAGTTTATACTAATCTTAATCCCAACCCTTTTGGCAGTGTGCTCATTTACATCTCATCCCTAATATGACGGGGTGTTTTGTTTTACAACGAAGTTATTCCCACTTCTTATGGCGAGTCAATCCATCTAAACAAACACACACAAACACACACACACAAAAAAAAAGATTTAGCACATTTTTAACGGATGAGTGTCTAGCAAAAAAAATGCAGCTAGTGGAGGCGCCGTGGTGTAGTGGTCGTGACTCTCGCCTTTCAACTAAAGGGTCGTAGGTTCGAATCCTACACATGGCGTCAATTTCCTTCAGCAAAAAATTCATCCATTGTGCTGCACTCAACCCAGGTGAGGTGAATGGGTACCTGGCAGGAATATTTATTCCTTAATTAAAATGCCAAGTGCGCCGCGGATGGCTGCCGGGCTAAAGCCAGGGTAATAATAATGTAAAGCGCCTTGAGCACTCAGCAGAGTGGATACGTGCGCTATATAAATTGCATCTATTATTATTATTATTATTATTATTATTATTATTATTACCTAACTAGCCTGTGTGGAAAAATAAACATGATCCGAACTGTAATGCGTGAATGAACACACATAACATAAAAATGTCACTATTTGACAGTCACTTCAGTCCTTATTATTATAGGATATAAACTGATTATAAACTGAATATTTGTTATGCCATTAATGATCAGAATCTATCCTTTCAATCTGGGCAATTTCTTTTGTGAACGCTGATGTCCTTTACCCCACCCCAGTTTGTACACAATTTTTCACCACGAAGATTATGGATTTGTCACAAAGTGATGTTAAATTCGTTTACTGCATTATGTCATTACTGCGATGCGTATTGTGTTTACCCAAATACAGTACAAATTCAGCCAAACC
The DNA here is from genome assembly GCA_036244855.1 of Temnopleurus reevesii. Classification (NCBI taxonomy): domain Eukaryota; kingdom Metazoa; phylum Echinodermata; class Echinoidea; order Temnopleuroida; family Temnopleuridae; genus Temnopleurus; species Temnopleurus reevesii. Next base: position 218,123 of record BQKZ01000078.1, read on the forward strand.
CATTCATTTTTTGCGTTCTCCTGGCTGTTGTGATTATTAACCATGTCAAGGATTCAAGGTAAAACATCGATAATATCTTAGAAATGAAAAAGGGGAAAAGAAATAAAAGTATCGATTGGAGGATGGACAATGCACATGTGAAACGCATTGCACAAAGGCGTTTGTTATTCATTTTTATATTGTTAAAATGAAAGACAGAAGGTCGGAATCGTTACACAATTAATCTGAGTGCAGTTGAACAAAATGTAGTACAATTCTGTTGGAAAGGAGGCTCCAGTTTCTTTTTTTAGTTAAAACAATACTCTCATCAACATTTGGTTACGTGATTTGATTTCTATCGATGTTTATGCTAATATTATTTATAAAATTGGTTTGCTTTAAGTATAATTTAAAAAAAAGATATAAAATTTAATATCTTCGTGATCGTTAACACATGGTATTTTATTTCCAAGCAGTATTGTTTCAAATCAAAATATTTGTTCCCAATTAATACCAGCCATTTACTTTCAGTTCAGCATAAAATGTACAATGATGATAATGACATGCATTTTTGTCATTCTTCACCTTATATAAGATTGACGAAATTCTTTCTTTGCACTCCCTTTAAAATACGAACTGGTGAATTTTCACTATTTCACAAGCTTTATTATATGATGGTTACCTTGGAAACACCCACAAACCGAACGTTGAATAGGTATTAGATTCAAAGACTCTTTGAAAGAACTATGAAAATCAAGTTGAGAGCACAATTATTGTAAGCGGTCTCAGTTCAGACCAATTACATGAACATCTTATTCAAAGCAAATTTATTCACGGGGTAAAATTCTGCAATGACCATAATATAGATAAGTATTTCTTCGTATATCCTGAGAGGGGGCGTAAGATGTAGAGAACTGGGTCATTGATGTAGGAGGAGTTAAACATTCTTGAACATGAATCTTTTTAAGAACTCCATACCAAATCAATATGATCCTTTATACGTTTCCTCGCAACATTACTGTATCTTTTTAAAAAAAGAAAAATTGAAATGCGACAATTAAAATGCATATTAGCCAAAATATTTTGTTGCAACAGTCGCATTCAAATGTTTTTTTTTTCTTAGAGAATTATTTTGTAGGTACTTTGAAAATTCTATTATTTTGTAAACATTTACGAAAAATATTGGGTTTGAAAGTTGCACATGAGGAAGATTTAATTAATCAAAACACTTAAAAAAATCATTCGTGTGATATGTATATATAGACTTATTATTATTATTATTATTATTATCATTATCATTATTATTATCTATTTATTTATTAACTTGTCATTGATAATGCTAGGGGCAATACAAAACGTCAGCCAATGTCGCCTTTAGCTACTCACAGTGACACGAGGCCTAAAAAATGCAAAATTTGACCCCTCTAAAATTTTGTTTTTTTAAATAGAAAGAAAACCTTTTATGCCAATTCGTATATCATTCTATGTAATGACATATTTTAGAAGCATCTAGTTAGCATAAGAGCAGAAGATTGGAAAATTGGCGCCAGTTTTAAATGTTTCATTAAACTTAATAATTGATCTTTTTCTTCCATTACTTTTTTTTTTTTTTGGGGGGGGGAATGAAAAACGTTTAACTGGATTTAAAGAAAATAGTTTGGCTGCTCCAAAATGTCTTGATTGCTCAAAATTAAGATGATTTTTTACAAAATTTGTAAAGGAGGAATGAATTTTAGAATTTTATTGGCTATTTATGTTGGTATTCCATCCAGAATATTTTCGATTGCTGCAAGCGGGATTTTTTTTTGTCAATTTTTTCACATATCATTCATTCTGTAAAGCGAAACGCATTTACAATCTTTCCCCGTGAATGACGATTTAGTACCAGTTCAATACAGTCACCAAATGAACGCCCAACCATTGGTGAAACAAAAACTACCCACAAGAGATAGCCTAGATAGCATACCCAGACGTATAGGCCTAAATACATTTAGTAAATATGCACAATCTTATAAATACAAAGGTACGGCCCCCGCATTCCCATATCTTATATGATTTTATTTTCGATATATTTCAGTGAAAATGCATCGCACAAAATCATATTTATTGATAATGCTAGCCATCCATTGCATTTATTCCAAAGTGGACATCAGAATTGTATAGAAGGTCGTGAAAGAAGATGAAAATATATTATTGTATTAAGCGAAGTATTTGAACCGTATGGAAAGGCAATTATAAGCTACTATATTACAAAAGCATTTCTAAGCTTAAGGCTTTGGAGTTAAAAATGCAGAAAACTTCCAATCGTTTATCTTAAATAGCATGATAACAAAATCAAATTTGTTTTTGAAAATCAATAATTTAAAACTCCAACACGCTGGAATTTTTCCGGGATCATATTTTGGTCTGAAGACGTACTCATATAGCTAACATTAGCTATTTAATATACCCTTAAAACAACAGCTGGTAAAAAATTGCCTTCTTTTCCATTTCTCTTTGTTCATGTGGGTTTTTCCCCATATATTTGTCGGCAGTCGTTTTTCGATTGATTTCTTTCATTATTTATCAGGGTTTTGACCGAGTCAACGATCGAATTTATACCATTCTCCTCTCACATCAATAACCCTGGGCAGCATATCTAGGTATCACAGCAATTTTGAGTAACCTTTGTTAAGTTGATCAGGTATTTACCCCTTTCCTTTCCAGAAGCAATATTCGATTAAATATCTTTGGTGTTCTGATAGATTGAATGTAATTGACATTACTATAGGCTTATATAAAATCATCATGTTATGTCTATTTTACCACTCCTCAGGGTATAAGAGTTAAGAAAATTGAAATCAAAGTTGAAATTAAGCAAATAGATAAAAATCTATTCAGCCCCAATACGTCGATGCAAAGATGCTTTATCTGTCATTGTCCATCTTAATCTACTTGGGGAGAGATGACAAACATGGACTGTGTTCTATTTCTATTGGAACGCATCCCTCCTCCCACTGCCCCGTATCACTATCATCTACGTGAGATGACCTGTATGCGTCCTGCTAATTTGCGCCCCTGTTGCGTACTGAATGGGTGGCTGCACTTTCCAGCGGAAATTAATGCTATCAATTCATATATTTGTCAAGTTCTATTTTCCACTTATTATAAACCGGACTCTAAAATGCGAAGTGAGCATAAATTCATAGAGAATCATCCACCTCAACAGGAAGTAGAATGATTCGTGATCTGCCATCATGATCGATGAAGCACTTTAGGATATTTGTTTAGAGCCTGATCAATGTCTGTGTAGAGGATATAATTGAAAATATCATTTTGTCAGTTTGAAAAGCACCCATAAATGTGATTGATTATGTCTCAGTTACGCAAATGACAAATTCTCAAAATGGCAGGCTTATGTCAACTTTTATACAGGTAAACTGATCTAGACAAATATCACTATCAGGATGACGCTGGTCAAAGTGGACAAAGGCACACTACTATCATTTAAAGAAAATAAAAATGTTATCCACTTTCCAAGTACACTTTTTATAAAAATACACATTCAGAATAATTCCTATTTCATGCACGCACCCATAAATTTACAACACATGGGGCCCGCCCCATTTCAGAGTACGGTACCCCCAGGGACTGACAAAAAAAAAAAAAAAAAAATAAAAAAAAAAACTCAACCAAGCAAGCAAACGTACAAAAAATAAAACAGCAACAACAAAAAGGGGCCGTCTGCTAATACTATTAGTTTACCCCAAGGAACTGTGACAATGGGAAAAGGGAAAAATGAAGGTCCTCAGCTCAAGTATTTCCCCTTTTTATCAAGCCATTGCATGCATTTTATATGTTCAGTTGATTTACAAATAATTCATTAAGAGTATGAAGATGAAAAGGAAACCCTTCACTATTTATTTTTATATTATTGTTATTATTTATTTTTGTTTTACATACGATAATGAAAAAGATTATCTAGTTTTCGTCTATGAAAGTACAGATTATTCCTTTAACATGATTGCTGACAACTAATATGTTATGATAAGATCGGTCATGATCTATTCCTAATTTTCCTTTCACAATTTTTTTCTCTACCACTTTCACCTATACAGATGATGCGACAAGCACGCTACAAGAGCTAAGGCACAACCGTCAATGTTTAAACAAAACTCGAAAAAGGGACACCGGGGAAAATCTTCAACAACTCACGGGAGAAATCAAAATGGCGCACCCCCAAATACTTGAACTGCCTCCATTATAATCCTGCAAGATCAATCGAATGTTCATCCTGGTATTCTAATACGTGTAGATGTAGAGGAGGAGAAGAGAAAATACGCCACCCAATGACCTTCTTAAGATGTGAACCAGTTTATTTCGGTTGTTTGAACGACAGTTTTAAGAGTGCTTGAGATGATGACGTAATTATAGGGACCGATCCTGAAGCTTTCATAAAGTCAATGATCTATTAAGTTTTCGGGAGTTGAGTATTTTGAATTAGTTCGATTTTAATTGATTAGCTAAAAATCAGAGAGGGTATGAATAACTTTTACTTCGAAATCTAATATTGCAGGACTGTAAAATGTTTAATAGAATTATTTTACACGCTATATCAATGAAACTGTTAGCTATGTGTTTTGGTTATAACTATCTTTTTGATCGTTTAATAAGATAACATTAACGAAAAGAAGATTGGAAGGAGAATTGGTCTGTTCATTTAAGAGTTGTTTTAAAAATTATCCGCTTGATGTGTTGATTTTCTTTTGTAAGAGTAGCGTTGATATAAAATTGCAACATGAATAATTCAACACAATATAATTAGTGTAAATATGATGTTTGATCAAGAACATAGGCTTTCAGCATTATCTTGACAAATTATTATCTTTGAAGGAAATTAATCCGCGATAGTTCCTACATAATTCTGCTATAAAAAGTTATTCAACAAGCAATGTTCTATAATAGATCGCAATGTTCCATAGCAATGTTTCGAATACAAACACATGATTGTCGCGATTTCAATGATTGTGTCCCATTTGGAATCCCTGAACCTCTCTCTTTAGAGGAGTAGGGTAAGTGGTTCGCCCCTCCTCGACGTCTATACACCCAGGCCTGGAGCGAGTTGAAGGATAACCCTCTTCAAGAATCACCGATAAATCGATGACAGGGGACGAGGGTTGGTCTGATAGAGCTGTTCAAAGTAACAATTAAACTAGTCATTTTATCCACAGATTTCAATGTCAAGTTATTGCAAATAAAAGTCAAGAATAGAGCGACATATAATGGAACTGTATATAAAGCCCGCAAATATAAATATAGCAGTAACAATTCAACATCTAAAATGGCATGCAGCAAAATGTTTTTGTCCATTACAGAAATTGCAATTTTTACCACAAATACATATTTAAAAAATAAATAATGTCAGTGTAGCAATGTCTTGCATAGAATTAATTTGTACTTATATGCGTTGTTAAATTTTACATTAAATGATATTTTTACGTTTACTGGTACAGCTGACTGGTGACGGCCTTTCTACTTCTACAAATTACGCCCTCTATATTTACAGGGGCATCATAAATAATACAGGGGGCCCCTCTAGCTTCATTCACCTCATGCCGGGGCATGTTCGTCATTGTGGGTTAAATATTTAAAGTGGTGTAGCAGTTACTATATCAACTGATATAAAAAGAGGTTCGCCATGATAAAGAATGAAAGAAGAAAGTTAACGAGTGGCCGGCCTCCTGATGGATTTGCAAAATTCGAAAGGTTGCGACGTTCTGAATGGTCCTACTCTTCTTCTTTGGACATTGCCCTAACGAAGACTAACAGAAACATTCGAAACATCTCAACCTTTCAACGTTTATAAATCGTTAGACAGCCAATTAATTTTGTTCATTCGAATCTAAGCATGTTTGCATTAGGAGTGCTTTGCATAAGGCTGTGGTAACTACAAAACTCGAGTCTCTCAATAAGATCCCTTCCACACAAACTCGAATTGAGTATCTGTGAAGTTGTCACTATGGTATATCGATTTCTTTTATCTTGTAAAATGGAAAAATGTTGTCGAAATAAATAAAGGAAAATTGTAAATGATAAATACATTTTTAATCAAATGATTGATCAATAATGCATACCTGGAGCCTAATTAAATTTTGCCAGTGGTACTGAATAAAAGGTTACCTTGGGAGACAGGCGGATTAAAAATAGCATCCAAAAATCTTCATGTACCCTTTTCAAGTGTGACTGGCAGATAACGACTAGGCAAGCCCGCACCCCGAAGCAAACAAGCAATCAAACAAACAAACAAAAGATCGGCCTGCCAACTAATGTCCTCCACTATAATGCAAGATTAGATCATTAATTTTATCTTGGGTATACAAGGCTAGTGGCTAGAAATATCAAATTAAGTTAATCAGGGTCATTATATGGTGTGATCACACGATATCTCATCGTGTTTGGCATGCGAAAAATGTGACCTCGCAAAATGATGAAATTAAAAATATATTAATTAATCTTCCCGATTACATCCGCGCTAGTCTGAAGATAACTGAAGATAACCCTAATATATTACTATAACCCTTTTGCTTGTGTTTTTTTTTTCTTAAAAGAGTATTCTGGTTAAGTCGATGTCTATCATTTTCTATAATAAGTACACCCCTAATTTTCTATTGTAATACATTATTTCTTATAATTGTATTTTCCATGATGTTGAACGAAGAAAACGGTTGCTTTTCGATTATCTCCAAGGAGATCTTAACCAATAAAGAATAAGAAGCGTAATGGCCACATCATCCCATTACTATGATGACACGGTGGTTATATAAGATTAATTAATAAAGAGTTTTTCGTTAGAATATACGTTGAATGATTTCATTCATGGACATAACCATTTTCAGAAATTACTTTAAATAATATGTAAGATCAGAATAGAATAGAAACTAAAATTCAATCTATTCCATCAAAGGATCAATTTTTTTTTTATACTTATGAAGCCCTGAATTAAAGGTTGATTAATCAATTCTTGACTGAAACTTAGTGATTCCATCGATGGCAAATAAATGCGGCATAAGACTGTGAAAAGATTAAGATGTCTTTGTTCATTGTTAATAGCGTTGTGAACGGTGATTGCTCTTTTGTGATAATCCCTTTTCATATAGATGATATAATAATATTCAAAATTGATATAGCGCATGTATCCACTATAAAGGCGCTCAATGGTCTTTGTTTTATTACCCTGGCTTTAGCTCTTGGCCGCAAATGGTCAAGCATTAGGAGTATATATTCCTTCCAGGTGACATTTACCTTATTTACGTTGAGTACAGTACATAAAATGTGGATGAATTCCTTGCTTAAGTAATTGATCGCCGTAGGTAGGATTTGAACCCCGACCCTCTGGTTAAATGGCGAGAGTCAGAACCACTTCACCTCGACTCAATTTGTGTCGAAGCTGCATTGGATAATTGACTTTATTTTTAATCTCAGGATGACAAAGCATCAATTAATTCTTAAATGAAATCTACATGTATACTATGGCTTGAAATGAAAAATACTCCATTTTGGAAATAAGCCAGTGTGAATTACAATGTCCTGCATTATTCATATGTTGTAACAATATGTTCATTTGAAAGTTGTAGGAACTTTTGCCTCGAGCCTTTAACATAAAAGATATAATAAATCTTGCAATAGATAGGCATTGCAAGTCTTTGTTTTTAACGTGTACTATGATAATACGATCAATAGTCGCAAAATCTATGGTAATATCTTAATGTCACAGGCCCCTGATTAGATTGTATTCACTATAGAATGGTGCTAGGATGTTGTAGTAATGTTTTTGTGCTTGTTGTCATTCTAATTTCTCCAATTATTTTTGTATACCCGGTATTGATAGTTATTTATGAAAATATTTATGAAAATTTTATAAGCAAATCTGTGTATAACTAAAGAACGTTAACGATATTTGCTCATGAATACAAACTCAATTTCTATTCAATTCCCTAATATCAGCGTGACGACTATTTGCATAGATCGATGTATATGTAGCTTTGTAGCGTTCTTATAACTATCGTTTAAAGAGTGGCAGAGGAAATTTTTTGGTCAAGCAAATCATTGTGTTGCTGAATAGTTATACTTAAAAAATGACTTGCCGCCCAAGGATGTGTATAATGAAAAGGACCAGGCGCCACTCTGAAGTCGAAAGCTTTAAAAAGTTGAATTGGAATGTTTAGGTAAGTGATGGCAAAAGGGTAAACTTTCCTTTATTGAAAAATACAAATATCATACATAAATAAACGAAAAATAATAAAGTAGAAATGAAAAGATCCGCATTCGTATTTATTTTCATGTTTTATGTAATTTTTTCCCCATTGATAGTGATTGTCACTGTAGTTACGAATTTAATGAAAGTGTTAGGTGAACTGCCTTGGTCTGTCGTTAATTTGTCAGAACAAGGAAAATGTCGCTGGTTAGAATTACAATTATATCAAATCGGTAAATAAATTAAGTAAACATTTGAAGAGAAATTACATTACTTCCTTCATAATTGGTCTTGATTTAAACAAATGTAAAAAAATACCATGTTTGTAAAATAAAAGCGCTTCTTTTCGGAAAAAAATGTATCAAGAATAGTCAAACTATTAATGGAAGAATAAACAAACATTTTCTGGATTTGGACTGCATCATATTTTAATCATGAAGTGGAACGAATTGATAAGCTGATGAGAGTGGGGTTTTAATAGACATAGTGGGATGAGATGATGACCGTAATGCGATGATGATGATTATTATTATTATTATTATTATGATGATGATGATGATGATGACGATGATGATGACGCTGATGGTAGTGGTCATGATGATGATGATGGTGGTGGTGATGATGGTAATAATGTTGTTGGCGCTGATGGAAGTGGTGATAGAGATAGTGATGATGGTTATATTAGTGGTGGTGATGATGATGATGATGATGGTGGTTGTGGTGATGATGATGGTAACGATAATGATGGTGATAATGATGGTGGTGGTGGTGGTGGTGATGATGATGATGATGATGATGATGATGATTGTGATTGTGAAAACGGAGATGATGATAATGATGATGATAATGATGATTATGATGATGATGATGATGATGATGATGATGATGATGATGATAATGATGATGAAATGTTAGTGTGAGACTATCCGATTAAAAGATAATGAGGGTGAGATGATCATGAGAGTGATTATACTAATGATGATGAATTTAAAAAAAAAAGAGTTACACGTGAGAGATCATCATAAGAACAAATTTATAGCACGCGTGGAAGAAATTGCTGTCATAAGGACACAACAACCATGATAGCATCTGAAAGGTTTCGTCAAACAAAGCTGTAGGGCAACGAGCTATTTGTTCTTAAATAGCTTGCCGTCCCAAAACTTTTGTTTCACGAAAATGTTACTGTAATGATGACAGAGTACAAATGAGTAACAAAGCGGGGCTAGGCAAAAGCTTTATTGTGAAAGGCTAAAACACCAAATATCATGCAGAGATACTATAGCATGACGCAATAATGTATTACGTGGCGTATTGATGAATGTTTGATGATGATTGATCGGTCATTCATCGAGCACAATGTATTCCTATTTCATTCGAGAATCCAAGCTGCTCCTGTGATTTTTAATTTGATATCATTTTCATGGGCGGATACAACATTTTCCAAGACAATAAATATCTGCAGACCGGCACCGTGAGACGGAGAAAATCGGCTTTTATGTTTACTGCGGGAGGCTGATTTCCCCTATGAATATGAAATATATACAGTATCAGAATAAAATAATAGTCCATTTTGATTTTCATTCAGTTTGAATAATTTGGAATAATACTCAATATAGGTTTACCCTGAGAGCCGAAACCGTAAAGTTTCAGAAAGTACGACAATTCTACGGACGTTTATATGTATTGTGCAGCGGGAAGGCGAGTTCGTACAAGTTACCTTCTCACCATCTCGTCTCAAACAAGGGGCCAGGGCGAGTGAGTACAAGTTGCCTTCTCGTATTTTCGACCCAAACGACGTGCATGCCTTAATTGGTGAGTTGAACAACTCGCGTTGCGCTGCACGTAGCTTCCGTAATTATGTCGTATAGCGAGGGTTCGGCACTTCGTGTGAACCTAAATATTGAGTCTCATTCTAACTTATTCCAACTGAATGAGAATTGAAATGGATAAATACAAGTAGCAACTTACATTTTGATTCAATCCAGTACTTCATCAAGAAGGCCTCAATATAGGATCCGCTGACTTTGGTGCTCTATCATCCCGTCTTGCATGTAAGCTTGTTTTGGAAGAAATTACCATTGAATGGACCTGTTTATACTAATAGATTCAGATTTATACAGGTCTCTTTTCCAACGACCTTATTCACTTTGTATTTCTTAAACCGGTTCGTAAAAATGGCACCACAAATTTTCTGAATTCATTTTGTGTACATTACTCGTTGCTATGTCGGGCAATAGACAACTTTCGTAATGTATTCAAATTTATGCGCTCTTCTTTGTCAAACGAAATAGCAAACAATGTTCACCTGTAATAAGATAATCGCAGTTAATTTGTTGCTAGGTTGGTCAAGCTACAATATTCGTCCAACAAAGCAGCGTTAGTTTTTGTACTCTGATTACATTTTGTCAAGCTTTCGGGTTGTAAAAAACAGCTTCTGTGTATAGAGGAAGCATAAAACTTTCATCTGTTAGTAAACCCATCTAATGGTCTGGAATGCACTTGACTATCAGTGTTTTTTTTCCAACATCTAAAATATTGGGACATAGTAAAGTTAAGAAAGAAGTGAAGCTGCTCTAAATTCCGTGTCAAAATGAGCCGGAATAAAATCTAAAATGACAATTTTTAAAGTCCTCAGCTTGACCGAATTTGCACATGCCTATACATTACGCCTCAATCGAGAAATATTTTGACGGAGAATACAGGTACAGACGATTGAAAATTATATTCAACTTCGCTATTGCACAGATTCATGTCAAAACTTATTGTCAACCCCCTCCCAAGCAAGGCCGGGATCAATATATTTGCGGGGGAGGAAAAACTTGATGACGACATGCTGTGTGCCGCTGTCTTGATTCACTTCAGTGATTTACACAGTTTACTTATGTATATGACGAAAATATTCCCTACATTGATACACAAAATCGCCAAGAACACAAAAATTAAAGCGCGTATGTGTCTGAGAATTGAACAAGGATGAGCTCATATAGTTAAAGAGTTGGTATAATTAACATTTATGTTACTCCGTCAAATACAATTCCTTAAAACGTGATTTAAATTGTAAATTTGATTTTCACTCTTGAAACGAGCCGTCGTAATAGACGGGTTTACTAATAGATGCAAATTTTATGCATTCCTCTAACACAAAGGTTGTTCTTGACAACCCCAAAGCTTGCCCGAGGCTTGCCCGACATAGCAACAAGTAATGTATGCAAACTGAATTCCAAGTATTGTAGTCTTATTGTTATCAACCAGTCTTTGGAATACCACGTAACTACGTTTAACGCACATAAATTTGAATATATAAGTAAACCCGCCTATTTATTCAGGGCAGAAATGACAGAGCAAGATAAACTGTCAAGAATGTACAGTAAATAATGAAGCGATCGTGATGAATAGCGCGTACAAGCATGATAAGCGGGGGATGAATAGAAATTCCTAGGAGGCGCAGATTCAATGAACAATGGAAGTGCTGATTGGTTAATAAATTAGCGATACCGGAAATTCTGTTGAAACGTTATCGCACTATTAGGTGTTTTCGGCCCGATTTATGCAATATGATTGATAAGATATGCATAAAACTATTCCCAGGTCTATCTTTCATTAGTTATCTAAGCACATCATAGATAATTTCTAACTGTATACATGTTCTTGATAACTTATAGGCGATTTATGCATCGATGCAAGATCTATTTTTGTTAGGTACATAAGTAAACTGTGTAAATCAATGAAGTGAAACGAGGCAACGCACACAGCTTGTCGTCATCACCATTATGATCACATTTCCACCCCCTGCATTGGGAGGGGCAGACAAATAATGTTTAGTGCTTTTTATTATGGTAACGAGAGAGAATTTGGTATTCAGTTATCTATATTTATGCTACATGTATATCAAGCCCTCGATTGAAGCCTGGTTGATTTTCCTCAAGCTCTGGTCTAGTTGGGAGAGAAAACGTGAGGCTGCTCTAAATCCCGTGTCAAAATGAGCCGGAATAAGATCTAAAATGACAATTTTTAAAGTCAGATGGTGGCCCTTTAAGTCAGATCTTAAAAATCTGGGCGAAATAAACCTAAACGCTTTTATCTATTTATTTTGACCTTTCATGCTTGCAAAACAATCCTTTCTTCTTCCTAGTTCAGCAACAGTGTCAATCATTCCCAATTCTACACTTCTTATTCTTCCGCTGACGATTAAATTTGTAAATCATACTTTTGAATTTCATTTTGTCCAGAATAGTGTGGTTTATTTATGATGAATGACTCGATGTACTATTGATTAATGCAAATTATTAGTAAAGATTATGATCGAGCAACCTATATCCTTCAGCAGTAAATGTGCTAATGGAGCAAGAAATGTCACTCTGATGTCAAAATGTTCGTTGAGAGATTGTCACCCTAAGCATTATGACCAATGAAAGACGCGAAATTCTTTTGCCTAGGAAATGTTTACTATATAGGTTTATTGACTGAACATCGACCTTTGATGTTCATCATCTTCTTCATCTTGAGAAGTAAAAAATATGAAAATTTTGATAACACTTCTCAGGCCCAGCCATTATCATCTTTAGAAGGCAGATATTCGTGCAATCTTATATGGTAGTTTGTAAAACATTAGAAACACGGCCCCAACACCTTTTGGGATGATACCCGACTATCATTCTCCTCTTCTTCTTCTTTTATTTGTTTATATGTGTTATTTGTTATGTTATTTGTTATGTTTATTCTATCTTATTCGAAAATGTGCAGGCACAGATTTGCTTCTTCTTCTTCTTCTTCTTCTTCTTTTTCTTCTTCTTCTTTTTTCCTTCATCATCATCATCATTTTCTTCTTCTTCTCGTCGTTAATGGACGTTATACCATTGGCGCACACCGCTCTGGAGAACTTTTGGTGACCCTCTGCCCCCATCTCCGGAGGAAAAAATAATTTAAAAGGAGCGATAAACATGATAAATTCCCATATTCCTTGTCATCCGTTCCTGGCATGCCGGGGGGGGGGGGGGGGGGGGGGGGGGCGGGGGGGCGCCAAAATGCTCCACCTTCGAGTTAGCACAGTCTGCCAAGCGTTCATGAAATTCAAAAGACGCTTCACACTGCAAAAACGCTGGTGTTAAATTTAACATCAGCCGGAAACTATATAGGACCACACTAAAAAGTGTTAAAATAGTACCAGTTTAGAACACATTTGATATATTTTAAAACCAGCTGGTGTTGATTAAGGTCCCCAAAATCGGTATTTGAATATAATGATTTAATTCTAAACTGGTGTTATTTTAACACTTTTCTGGAGTATTCCTATATAGATTCCGGATGGTGTTAGATCTAACACCAGCGTTTTTGCAGTGCATAAACGCAGAAACACAGAGGGATACGTTTGGCTAGCACTCAACATTAGCATGCGTCAACTTGGCGTCTTTTTTCCCCGTAATTTTGCATTAATGCAGCGTATTTCGAATATCATGAGCAATGGTCTGAGACCTTGGAGGAAAAATTAAGGAAAAGTTTTCCTCCTAGGTCTGACGTTGGTTATAAATTCAAACGTGTGATTTAACCCTGAATCGTTTCCTTGCATGATTTTATATGTACTCCTCCTTCTCCTCCTCCTCAGTTTTCCTTCACCTTCTTCTTCGACTTCTGTTTCTTTGTCTTCTTCATAGTAGCATCACATTTGACGTATTTAGAAACGCCATCATATTTCTACCTCCCATGTAAGATATAAAGTTAATGCAAATACTATTTCGATACAAGTTACAAGCAAGTTCGTCGCTGCTCGTTGCAGCATTAATACAAAATAAGCACGGCAAAGGAAACGATGACTACATAACTGTTCATAAATCATTGATGGTTTAATTTTCCACTTGAAAAAAAAAGACTGTGTTGTAAATTCTACATGCACAAATTCCTTACTTAAATAATTTTGCGGTTGATTCTGTTCTTGCACAAATTTGTACAGCTTGCTTCCCGACAAAGATAATCGTACAACCAAATTGAAAGCAAATACCCTGAGTGATACGAAATAAGTGTTAATACAATGCTTCAAATACTTATATAAATAATGTACTAATTGCTTGTTTTGAATAAGATTGTCTTAGAACTTGTTTCGAATAGAAAGCGATGAAAATATTCGTGACATCTGAATAATCTAAATTGTCGTTCCATATAATTTTGGATGTTGGCGCCTAATTTTGAATAGATATAAAGGGAAAACTATATCAAATAACATTTATGCTAACATTATTTGCAATTTCTAATAATGACATCAAATTTTAATTTTTTTTACTTCACTTTTTGATAAAATAAACTTTTAGTTGTTTCTTTTGCTTTTGATATTATGATTTCGAGATTTAATTTCAAAATTTCTTTGTTACAATATTTTAATTGCATTGACTGTGATATCGTGATTGAGCTGAGAGCTTATTGTGGTAGGTGACGGGAGATGGAGCCCTGCTGCTCCAACTCCTTCTCCATCTTGATCAAGAGACTGACACCATCGAGAACAGTTTGGACGAGTTGCACCTGAGAGAGATGGAGGAAGGGGAGGGGAGGGGAGAGAGAGAGAGAGAGAG
>BQKZ01000078.1:237272-258147 GCA_036244855.1 Temnopleurus reevesii
GGGGGGGTGGGACCTCTAGAGGCGCCAAATTTGAAGTAAAACGCGCGCAAAAATTGCTAAAGGGGCGCAAAATTAGAGATGAGGATTTCTTTTTTGCATGTCTGCCCCGTAAGCCCCGAGGCATAAAATTTGCTGATGTGGGAGCAAAATTTTAAGGTGATGACCCTTTTTTGTAACTCCCATCAGCCCCATGGGGAAGGCACTAAATTGGCTTTGAGGGGCGCCAAATTTGAGCTGAAGACCTTTGTTTTGGCTTGTCAGTTCCTCGAATCGGGGTGGGGCGCAAGATTTTAAATTGGTCGAGCCCCCGGGTCTCCAGATCCTGGGTGCGCGCATGATATTCAAATTAATCTGACATCGTCTGATCCTATTGCCAAAGAGAACTATAGAATATCAATATTTAGCGTAATGATTATATTCGAAGTTCAAATAATAAAAGCAAATAGACAATGCTCTCCACAAGTCAGTTTACTTAATCATTATTTACTCAAAATCAGGCGGCGAATCCGTTCATGAAATCCACTTCATATTGACTTTATATAGTTGCACATAATACTATTTTAACACTTTCGAACAACAAACAAAGTAGATTTCCATCACGCTTATGTTTGCTTTACTCTTGGATGTCAAGTAACCCTTACGATTGTGATATTGCCGCCATGAACTGTAGGATATTTTTAATCATGGGTATAATTTCGGCACTTATAGGAAGAGTTATTCATATAGTGGGAAACAGCTTGTTATAATTTATCATTAAGTTTCTACAACTGCAGGTAAAGTTCCCCCCCCCCCGAAAAAAAAACACAAACAAAACGCAGATAGACTAAAAAAATGTAGCAGAATAGAGGGGAGCATCATTCACTCAGGTATTGGGAAAATTAATTTGCTATTTAAATTTACCAAGTACAAAATGTGATGATTGATACAAAGAAAGAAAATCAATGGCTCAATACTCTGGCCTTAAAAAAGTACGGTTCCAATAATGGAGGTAAATATAGCTTGCACATCGGGGCTAAGGATTGACATCTCCTTACAACCGAAAACATTACGAGTTCTTAAACCATCACGCGGGATTAAAAAACGAAAGACTAAGGTGAGTCATATTCAGTTAAATGCAACTGAATAGCACATAATTAAAGACATCGAATTTGATTGTTAAAGAAAAAAGTTTTGCTTGGAACAAAAACAATAAATCGCCAATGTTTTCATTTCCAACGAGACCTTATAAGCCTGATCTGCAGTAGATATGAAAAGAGTGTTCACCTCTTCCACCTTTCGGCGCTCAGCTCTGCTGCATGCGGGAGGAAGACGGTATCCCCTGATGCTCCTACCGGTGCGCACCCGGGAGGAGAGAACGTAGTTAGGGTCCAGAGTCACTGCCCGAAGATGATTCTGATTCAAGTCGGTGGGATGGATGTTGTTGGGGCCATAGCCGTCATGGCGGTCCTCGATGAAAGCATCAAATATCTCTTTGAAGACCTGAAACAAACAAAACTCTAATGTTTGTAGGAAAATAGAAATGCAAATGACACCATGAAGACCTTAGTGTAAGAAAGTGGCACCGGAAAGGCATTGTCACCCTAAGTTTTGGGTGGCGAGTTAGTGTGTAAGAACAATAGTTTGTCACCAAAAGTTTTGTTTTTGGAGAGCATTCTGGTCTCATATAGCGTTAATGTAAGTTACATAAATGTTTATTTTCCTGTTCAAATCTATATTACGTAAGAATGATATATATATATTTAATTCAAGGCTCCCATATGTTTTTCTTATTTTTTATGCACTTAAAAAAACTTTCAAATCAATATGTTATTCCTGTTTTATGGGATAGGCTGGACGTTAATTTAAATGTCGAAATTAAAAAAGTCATGTTCTTAATGCACCAATAGACTGCAAAAAAAGGCACACATTTAATCATCCAAAATTAAACATAAGAATCTATGGCAACACAACTCTGGTCAACAAAATACCGTTTCTTATTATTTTGTTTTTGTTTTTGTTTTGCTGTATTTTTAAAAATAAATAATCTACCTCGTATGACTCCTCGTCTCCAGCCACCATGCCAACCGTCATGATGTAAGGATGTCCAGGGTTGTCCACCCCGGTCTGGATGCACTCGTCAAGAGTCCAGCCAGTGCTTGTCCTCCGGTCACACAGTTTGGAGTAGAGCTTGACCGTGAGATACTTCCCCATGATGTTGTTGTGCTTCACTAGATCGGGGTAGCATGAGATCCCTGTCGGGCGTGGCCGGGTCAGCTGACGGGAACACCCACAACCTTTGGATTTTCTGTATTCAATTCAATTCAGTTGGTTGGGTTGATTTTTTTTCTCCTACACTTTTTACAGTGTAGATTATCTTTATCAGGCGACGTTAATATGAGCACAACATGAATACTTTGTTGTTTATCCCTTTCTATATCAATACACATTTTAAATCTTTATCAGACTTTTTCCATATCTTATTTGGTATTCATGGTAAATCTCAAATTTTAAATTAACATTTCAAAATGGTAAATTTACAGTATAAAAAATGGGGAGGGGGGTATCAATTGATACATTGGATCGAAACATTTTGAAATGTTCATTTTACCATTATGAAAATGTTGTTATTTTAATTTAAAATCCATTTTTTTTGGATGAAATGATGCGTTTCTTTTCATAGTTGGCTGTATAAAATTATATCGATGACGTTTAAATGAATAAATTCAAATTCAAATTCAAATTCAATCTTTGTGAATGTGACTTGCTTAATTGTACAAGACTCGAAACAAAATCTTGCATCAGAATTTAATATTTGAAATTAAAAATATAAATACATGCGTGAAAAAAAATAAGACAACAAATAGATACATACAAATCGAAGTGAACGAAAAATCGCTTAATTCAATTGATAAATCGTATTGAGCAACAGCTGGCACGATTTTAATGACAGATGGACGAGATTCCTCATTTTAACCAAACTTCAGTCACTTTGAGTAGGAAAAGAAAGTGCCTATGAGATCATTTAAATTGTAGTTGTTGTGTTGTTGTTGTTGCTGTTTTTCATAGGGGTGTACTTTAAAATTACATTTAGACATGTAGATAGGCAAGAAAGCATATATCTTTATTACATGTGAAACAATTGAGATCTGCGATTTGTATTTTCTCAGGAAAAGATTTTATTCTCATGCAACCATCATCATCATCATCATCATCATCATCATCATCATCATCATCATCATCATCAACATCACCACCACCACCACCATCATCATCATTATCAACATCATCATCATCATCATCATCATCATCTTCACCATCATCATCATCAACACCATCAACACCATCATCATCATCATCATCATCATCATCATCATCATCATCATCATCATCATCATCACCACTAATATAACCATCATCACTATCTCCACGGAAGAAAATGATATGGTATGGTATGATATATGATTCTATTACTTTAGTCTACCATGCTCTCGCCACGTTTTCCTATACATGTGAATATAAAAAAGAAAATCTTATTTTCTAAATTGTCCCTCCTATATTTATGCGAAACCCTTCTGGACACTGGAAAATTAATATCATAATTTTATAACAAAATACCGTATTGCTGAAACTGCATATGACATACCCATAACAGACCACGCCTGCCCCGAAGAGAGCTCCCATTGCTATTGCCATCAACTTTGGATTGTCCTTGAAGAACTGAAAAACTCCTTCTACTTGTTTCTCCATTTTGATATTTGGAGTGTAATATTGTTTCCAACTCGTAAATTCAGATTGCGTAGTTTATTTGTGTGTTTTAGTAGCTTATATTTGGCTTTCTTTATTTCAATTGAATATGAAGTGTGCAGATTACATTGGCTGCTGCGCTTTGCTGGTGTTGTAGTAGTTACGACTTGGCGGATGCAAACTTCGCAAACTACGTCATAGAAAGAGTAACACATGCGCACCAAAGATGCGCGTTGCATAGTTCACGTAAATCCGGCCTATTCACATTGAGCGAAAAATCACTTGTGGCAGAGATAGACGATGGAATGGATCTAATGTGAACGAGCCAGAATGTATGAACGGTGTGATTGGTGTGAAAAGCTATTTCCTTTTCTGCAAGGTAATTTCTAATTGATACTATTTCTCTGCCAGAATTTATTGATAGCACATTGCAGTCATACGCACATTATATCAATCTAATTGGACTGGTTCCGGTTATGCATGCATAAAAATTATAATTAAATCTTAGCTGGCAGTGCGGAACCATTTTTAAAGTGTTGGGGGGGGGGGGGGGGGGGGTTACCAATTTTTACGCACTCCTGTATATATGGGAAGACACTGGAAGTGCTGCATCCAAAAGGAGAGCAATGTATGCACAAATCTAGAATTTGAATACCTGGGGGCTCGACTAATTTCAAGTTCTCAGTTACTTTCACCAAAGACTCAAAAAGCAAAAAAACAACAAAAACAAAAACAAAAACAAAAAACAAAAAACGTGTACATTACATCTCGCCGGCTCCCAATATCTTAGCGACCATGAGTAGCTAACAAGCGAAAAAAAAAACCCCACCCTGATACCAACCCCCCCCCCCCAAAAAAAAAGGTGCTGATAAAAAAAGGCACCCGGGCTTACTACTCTGACCCACTGACAGGCCTGGAAGGGGGGTGCTTGAGACTCGAGGGGGGGGGCAGGCATCACTGTGAGTGCTTTTTAAAAAGATAAATAAGTGTATTTATCAACCCCTTCAACGTCGATAATCCAGTAAAGGCAGTAGGATTTGTAAATACCCACCAAATTCAACCCCTGCGGCCCCCGCCCCTTATTGCGGCGTGCTAGCTAGCTGCCAATTCGATGTCATGACGTCATAATTGCGAGGATCCGGAGTTTTAGATTTGTCGTCTGCGAATGAGTTATGTTCACTTTCATCTACTTAACATAGAAAACACAGGCTGTCAGCGCTCATCTGCAGAGGGTAAAACTCATGTTTCTATATTATTTAACGCAGTCTTATAGTTTTCAATTTTATGATTCGATTGCATGTTATATAATTTCATGCACATTTGTATTTCCGCTTTCTTCGCGACAATGGCAGATGATACACTCAGTCCCGTACGTCAGCTTTGACGTATGGTAACTTGTTCTAATAGTAGGAATTTTAGGATGAATCACTGAATTTCTTCTATACTTTCATTCTGTGCCACTTCTTCTTTATCCAGATGTGTTGTATGCTGTGTATATTATATAGTTACTCGGAAATGTTAATTGTTGTTTTCATCGAAATGATAATTTATAAATTAGTGCAGAGTTAACTCTCGAGCCGAGTCGAGGGTTACCAATAAATAGACAGAAAAATCTGACTCTCACGGAGGATTTTTTAAAACAATTTCTGACCTTTGGTGGTGCCCCCTCCAGAGAGTCAGAAAACGCCCCAATTCAGCGTGTAGTGCAGGTTGTTGAAGCGATAATACACGGCGTCTATGGGAGAAGGGGTGCTGGCGCGCACCCTCACGAAAATCAGCTTATTTGAGGTGAAAAGAATCTAAACTTAAAAATGAACGCGAAGAAAAATATATAAGCTTTAAGATTACCTTGAAGGTTTCCCAAAAAAATCTTGAAATTCTGTGTTTTCCGTGTGAAAATCAGAGGTGACCACAACAACTTCTCGATCCTCATTGACTTTTACACGTATGAACGTCAGGTTCAATCGAACTTGTTTACAAGAGAAGTTCGACGACCGTGCCACAGATATCGCCCTAATATTTGATTTTAAGCATTGAAATGGAATAAAAGGTACGTTTTTCCATCGTTAAATCATTGTTGAATAATTTTACAATATTTTAGGATCGAAAAAATAGAGGTTTCCACCCTTTTTCAAGACGTATATCGTGATTTTTGGTGGCGACCACCATTGGCCGAGGGTATTTTGGGCTTCATCACAGGCGTCTCTAGCGCCGTTAACGGTCTCTTGAGGAAGGATGCGTAGCCAGGCGGTAGCCTCAGCGGAGCAAATCCTGATCGAAAAAGACCCGTTTTATCGGTCTAACCAATAAATTGCTTTGAATTTGAAATTCAACATTTGATGAAAGTTGAAACTTAAAACGTTTGGGTTTGTTCTAACATGTAACTTCTATTCTATATTTGAACTATGGAGTAAGGTAAGGCTATACCTAAATCTAAATTCATCAGAGTTAGACTTGCCGACTTAACTACTGTAACGTTAGACCTAGTCCGAAGGCTCCGGCCTCTTCATTCTGGGGGTGTTACACTTCGTTCCTCGTTCCATGACCCCCTCCATTTTAGAGGGGGTCATGGAACAAGGAACGAAGTGTAACACCCCCAGAATGAAGAGGCCGGAGCCTTCGGACTACGTTAGACCTTGCTTGTACTTTTGTAATGTAGCCTAGTTGTAATTAGAATGTAGGCCAAATCATGAAATAAGCCATCTCTCTAACAAAAACTCGAAGTAACGTTAAGTTAGTCCATCGCATGTCTTTTTTTACTTGTACAAAAGACAATATGGAGATCAATGAGGTCCCCAGGCGCTGATTAAATGAATGCAAGTCTATGGAGGGGTGGCTTATTTCACAAGAATGTCAAATTTTAATTTACATCTCAATTTTAGGAAGGGTTTGAATGATTTTGGTACTAGTCTGGAATCTGTTTTCTGTTTTGTCACAGACCCATTCACTTCCGCCTATTTTTATCATTGCCGATGACAGATAGCCACTGTCATTGACTTGTACATAAAATCTAGGCATACACAGCGATGCAAAATAATGGTTGTGACATTTAGATCTAACACAATTTGGTCTGACATTAATATTTTAATTAAACTGAATCATTGTGATAAAAACTGTGTCAGATATGATTGAGTCCTTTGCAATGTGCGCCATTAGATGAAGAGATGGATAACTACATGTAGTTACAGTAATAACAGAACTTTTAATCAAGTCACATCCATGTTGAGCTTACCCAACAGACGTCGGCCAAAAAGGGACGACTGTACATGATCCCCGTGTAGAGGGCAACATTCAGACAGTGCCAATAAAGGCATGGACAACATAATGGCCCTGGAACAAGTTTTGGGGTCCAACATCAAAATTTATTTACTGACTTTGTGCATCATTACCACTGCAAATTCACTTTGGTTTGCTTTGTTCAGAGTGCTTGGCCAGGAGGTAGGTCTTATTAAAAAATGAGTGTAGATTTTGGACAGCAAAGTTAGATTAATATCTAGATTTTAAAGTTTCCCTGTTGCAGCCATTATAAAGGATTTTTAGCAGACTGTTTGATCTGTTGTTATTCCATTAAATAGAATATATTGAAAGTTGGATGTCCAAGCCAATCTAAACAGTCCTCTACAGCTCAAAAATTACAATCTCAGAATTATTTCAGACTGTAACCTCAATGAAATCCAATAATAAGCAGTAATTTGAATTGCATGCAATAAACACTTTTCATTGTAGCATGCACATATATCTTTTTCAATTACACAAGTACAAGTATTAACACTTTAAGAATGTGGTATGGGCCCGGGTTTTCAATTTACTTGCATATACAGGTGTATGTTATTGTCAGAAATATTCTAATCATGGACTTTATTTATACTTTATTTTATACATCTTGCGCACCCATGCCCATTATGGTTTTGGTCAGTGTGACAAGGCTGCATAGGTATTTCTGTGTTGAAATTTAAATATGGGTCAATTGCAAAAATGAACTTTAGCAAATTTATAAGCATGATCAAATTTGTTCTTCAAACAATTTTGAAAGTTGCAGTTGCATAATAATGTGAAAGAAACCAGCCAATGTAATTGATTTTACATCATGTTTTATTGCAATCAAAACGATTTATATACTTGGAGAAACATGTACACTGTACATGTAATTAAAACATTTTGTGGAAACAAAAATCCATGATCATCAAAGAGCATGCCATCAAAGTATCAAATGATCACAGAGAGGTTTGAAAATTAATTCATTTTCTCTGTAAAGATGTCAATTTTTTAATATTTACTTGTAAACTGTATACAAGCATTGTTTTCAAAATCTGATCTTTTAAAAATAAACATAAATATGTAATTGTATTATTAGTTCCAGTACGAAAAGATAAACCAGATAGTAACCTCATAATATTTGTATCATTGAGATGCACATCTGTTTGATATCCGGAAATGTTTTGTTTTCAAATTATGATTTATTAGTGTTAAAAAGACCCCAATAAAAAGCTGTTCCAATTGCATGCTTTCACTGTTCAAAGATGTCAGAGTGTATTTCATATATGCCAACAAAATTGTGGTATTTTGATGGATCGTATTTCAAATTCAGAATATTCATAGCACTGGGTCTCAAATGAAAGCACTCATTAGCAGACACTTTGAGCAGAAGGAACAAACGAATCGGACAAAGTAAATAAAGTAACTCAAGCATTCACAATAGCTTTAGGAGAACAAAAGAAAGAAAGTTGGATGAGTATGCAGTAAACATGTGCAACACCTGTTTGAGACTTTTCTGCAGAATAAGAGGGAATGGATTATATTTTGCATGCATGTAGCTAATTTTAATGTTTGAATGGAAGTTGTGCACTTTGTCCAAATCCCTTCCACTCACAGTGAGAGCTTACATGCTTCATTTCACTATTATCTTTGTTGAAACCTCGTCATTGCTAATCTACTCACTAACTGTGTAACCACATCTGTTCCATTCTATTTGGAATTTATGAAATAAATTTACACTTTTAGTTTGAATAAACACTATGACATCATAAAAACTTATTGAGTTACTGTTAGATATTGTTCATTGTTCAACAGCTGGTAAAAACCACAGAATTCCCACTGTGTTTACTTTAGTTGCACCAGGTGGGACAAACCTATTATACACACATGTGCATGGTCTATTCATCATATTTGGTATTATTGCATCTAGTTTGTGAGAGAGGAATCAAGAAGAAATATTTGAAGTGCCTTTTTATAAGTTGTGCAATTATTCCAATTGTGGTAAGTGATGTTGATTATATGTATTTCAAGTTACTCTTCTTCTCTTTCCTTTACATGTTTCACAACTTCCATTGTGCTAATTATACATTGCCATTTGTATTTTGTATTGATTGTTGACCCAAATTCTTCATGTCTATTGTTAGAAAAAAAGGGCACTCTTGACATTTAATGATTGTTTGCATAGTGAATAGTTTAAAGAAATGTAACTTGTAATGCAGTGTAACTTTTTTTCTTGCTTTGTGAATAAGGGGAAAGACTTTAACCAAAAACAAGAGGGGTAGAAACGAAGAGAAGGAAAGAGGTAGAGAGGTTAAGAAGGAGAATAGAAATGCATGATAAATCAGAAACAGATCATATCAGAACCAGAGGAATTATTAGAAAAAACAGGCAGAGATTGAAATCAAGGGGAAAATTGACATGCAGCAATCTTACCACCATTTCTCCCAAACTAATAGATCATGAGATCACATTATCCCGATTTGATGGTAGTGATTTGTACAGCGAGTGTTGACTGCTGGTATAATATTTTTCATGCAACTACGGTAGTAACATGAAGGCACACAAAAGTTTTTGTCAAAATGAATTTATTTGTGTACGCTATTACTCAATTAACTTCCAAAGCTCGTTTTATTTTGGTATTAATAATTATTTGTATGAAATGTAGTATTATGGTGGTAGTAGTAATTTATTGTGTAAAAATATACACAGGTTTGAAGCAGGTCCATAAAACACTCTAAAATTTCATGCATTATGGAATTGCTTGCAATTTTTTTTTAGGAAAGGGGCTGATGGTACTCTTGTCTTCCCAGCCCTGTTAGGATTCTGCAAGCAAATTTAAAGGATGTTTGAGGTCAAAAAATACAATTCATGTATCAGTTTATTCAAGGTTATTAGATTAAAGGGGAACTACACTCAGAGATTAAATTGCTGTCATTGAATGAAGAAAAATAAGATGAACAAACTGAAAATTTGAGCATAATGGGATACCATTCAAAAGTTACAAATTTTCAAAGTTTTGATTTACACCCCTCATGGGCTCCTTAAATTGGCAAAAGCACAGGCACAAAATGGCTGCCAACATGGAGAACTCTCCATTTGCTTTGTACACAAAATTTCACATTTTCCTCTTTTTCCAGAAAAGTAGACAAAATTTTGTTTCTTTGGTTTAATATATTATAGCCACATCAATTCTGCAAACATTCCAGAAAGACTGGGGTGGATTCCTCATTTGAAATATGATATTGGTCCATTATCAATAAATTTATATACAAAGTGAATGAGGAGTTCTCCATGTATGACATCACAGAATATGCTAATTAGCTATATGCATGCCATTTCAAGGATGCACAGCACAGGTGGAAATGATGACTTTGAAAATTCATAACTTTTGAACAGATTATCCAATTTTGCTCAAATTTTCACAGTTTGTTCATCTGACCTTTCTTCATTTACTGACAGTACATTATTATCTGGGTGTAATTCCCCTTTAACCAAAATTACTTCATCGGACATGGTACAGATTTCTAGTCACGCAGTGATAATCTAATATTGTTTATGATCGAAGCACAGAGCCTAAATCAGAGTTAAGGCCCGCGCACACCAAACACGGCACGGCATCACGGCACGGTATTTACGCAATATGTCCCTGTGATTGGCCAGTTGTTAAACCTCTTTTGCGCGGAGGAATGCGCTGGCCAATAACAAGCAGGATAGCGCGTAAGTACCGTGCCGTGATGCCGTGCCGTGTTTGGTGTGCTGGAGCCTTCAGGCTCCATGCGTGGCTTTTTTAATTCATGCACATTCGTTGTGTGTATTTCCCTATTTCGTATATGTATGAGCTAGTCTTCGTAAAAGTCTTCTCTTGAATCATCGTAAGAAATGTTACATTTTAAAAATATAATATTTTAAAAGCTGAACACCTTATTAGTGTCATACAATGTTTAAGTGAGTTGGTTTTGTGTATACGACCAAATAGCAAATTTTTATTTGTGGGCTCAGATACCCTTCCGAATATTTTTTAGAATTGATTTTTCAGCCTGGTTGAATTCTTTGAATGAGGAAAACTCTTTATTTTTTTCACCAATATATTGTTTCCACAATTTTTCAGCCTGATATCGTTCTTTGTCTGAAGTCATCTGTCAAATGGCAAGATGGATGGAGAATGGTGGCAACTTTGGATGGAGGAACAACAACAGTGTCACCATGAATACGCAAGGAGAGAAAGACTCCACTCAACCCATGCTTGGATGGGCCGAGGATCAGGAAGATGATCATTATCTAAGTATGTCACTTTTTGCATCCTTCATTGTCCTTCTCTGTAAAATTGTTATTCATTTAAACTTTTCCTCTTCCTTAAAGACAATGGCTAATACTGTTGAAAATTGAAATACATTTAGCTGGTGCCATATGGTAAAAACAGGAATCAGTTTTATGGGTTTATTGGTCCTGTATGTTTAACAATGATAATTCATCATACTACACTGTACATGGAAGTCTCTACCCCCATCACACCATGCCTGGATAATCTGCAGTGGGGAGCTTTAGCAAGTAAAGCATGATCAATTTGCTGGCTGAAAGACACATATATGCTTTATGAGCACTGATCTATTTTTACTGTTTTAGGATAGTAAATGTGTATTTTGCTTTACCATACTTTTCGATTTTACAGAAAATAATTGGGTTGCATGTAATTTAAACTGATTTTGCGATGATTTTGCATTGTTAAGAAATACCTTTGATGCTAGAAAACTTTGCCCCAAATATGTCAAGTTAGATTGTGGACAAAATGCAGACTAGGTAATTTATGGCATATGTCTATCAAAATTTATTCATAATTGCTAGGAGTTCATGAAAATGTGAAGATCACATATCTTTCACCTCATTGCAACATTACAACATAAATCACATACTCACAATAAACAAATCTGATGCTTTAATGGAGTAGGTCATGAGGTACACCTTTTATTGCAATCCATCGTCTTGGTTGCCAAAATTTTGGCTGGAATAAGCATTCCAAGAATGAAAAAATCATCAAATTTAATGGGGCAATAATTATAACATCATTCTGTTCACTTTCAAGCCAGCCATATCCTGCCAGTGATGTAGTTGTCTCTCATAAATTGTTTCCTGTATTGAGATTTGTAACACCGATAAAGGATTCTTAAAAAAGCTTGAGAAAATCTTGGTGAAAGTGAACAGGTAGTTCATTTAGAAAGAAGGCAGACTGTACACACAGACATGATTCGCAAGTGTCCGCATCCGGGTAAATATTTCTGAACTTTGCTGTGTTCTTGATCTATATGATTGAGTTAATATTATTATTTTTTTTTTTTACATACATCCGTAAGATACAATTTCAATAGAAAACCAGAAAACCATCAAACCTAATGGTGGTAACACCTCTTTTAGTCTCCCCTAATTATGCTTGGAAAAAAACAAAGCAGATGTTGCACTTTATGATATTG
Source organism: Temnopleurus reevesii (assembly GCA_036244855.1). Taxonomy (NCBI): domain Eukaryota; kingdom Metazoa; phylum Echinodermata; class Echinoidea; order Temnopleuroida; family Temnopleuridae; genus Temnopleurus; species Temnopleurus reevesii. The sequence goes on from BQKZ01000078.1 coordinate 249,716, forward strand.
GTTTGTAGATAATGATCAATTGAAAATTTCTAGCCTAATTCAAACATAAATAAACACTTATTTGGAGTGCATTTTTAGCTGCTGTGACTCCTGTCAAGCAACCAGGAGATTATGGTTGCCATATTACATGTACAACCAGATTTTTTTTATTCAAGAGTTCCAACCACACTGTCAGTTGGTGGAAAAAGTAAAATTTCTTCAATGCAGGTTGCACTGTTGTACTTGTATTCCTTGTAATACTTTTTAAATTTTATTGTTTTTGTTATATTAGGGCCGGCTTTGAGGCATGCTCTCGCTAGACAAAAGAAACAAGACCGATGTTTGGCTATTCTGACTTTGACAGCGTTTATTCTCCTTGTGTCAATTGCGATTACTATCATACTCCTTACATCCAGGCAATATATGGTAAGTTTCAGCATTAAAGGCTGGGTCTGGTTCAGATAATTTTTGCTTGGATTAAAAGCTGGAAAATCAGACGAATCGGACAATAAATAAGAACGTTATTCACAATTTTCTTATCCATTGTCCAATTTACTTCAAACTTTTTTTTTCTGTTCATCTGATTTGCATGCTTTGAATAAAATCAAGATTTTTCAGGCCCAGTCCAAGACTTTAAGAATTGTTGGGTGTAAGGATATTCAATATTTAGAGCAAAAGTTTGATGATTAATATATTTCATGTTCCTTTATCTGATTCAGGAACTTTCAACATTTAACATTTGAGAAAAAGGAATCATGTTTTGGTTAGTTGGATCTACATGATGAGAAAGTAAAATATACTTGGTTGAATCTCACCTGGTTCCACGCCTCTTCGTGGGATAACAGATTAAAGGGAAAATGACGCACATTGCTGATTCACCCAGTGCTATATTTATAATTCTAAACCTATGGCTTAAACAGGAATCACTTCAATTTTCACTAGCCCAGTATGTTTTAAGTTACAAGCAATTTCAGAATGGAAGTCTGAAAATGTGTGATTGCAAAGCAACCACTCTACAGCAGCAACAACAGCAATAACAAATTCAGATCCATTTTCATTAAATTATTATTGGTTGAGAAATTTAGATTTCAGCAGGAAACCTGGAGATTTTCTTAAAATCTATGAGAACCGAAAGATCTCCTGTCAAAAGCAGGACATTTTGAATATCTAGGTTTTAAATCAGTTTCCAAAGTTAGTTTAGTTTCTTTTTAAATTTTGGTGGATGATCCCTTTTATATAAACTAATTTAATATGGTAGTGACAGAAGAAGTATTTACGACTATCTAGAGCTAGCATATTTTGACAATGAAAAAAACATATCTAATTTCATGTTTACTGACTGGTCAGTTTCTGCTTGATTAATTAATTCTATGCTACATTTCCCCTCTATCCGCCCCTTTAACCCATTCACAGTAATTTCCTTTACTTGGGTAGTAGGATCTGTTTAAGAATAAAATTAATGACTACAACATTCATCATTTCATGTTTGATTCTTGTGATTTACAGCCGGGATGTTCTGTGTGTGATTCTGTTGAGAGTTCTATGAACATAAGTGTTGATCCTTGCCAAGACTTCTACGAGTATTCCTGTGGTAACTGGGTGGCCAATGTGAAGGTTCCAGAAGGGTACTCAAAGTGGGGAACATTTAGTGAAACCTATGATAAGAACCAAAATTTGCTTCTAAAGGTAAGAATCATTTTCAAGCAATTAGTTTAAATATTAAAGTAATTAATTCAGTTGAGCTTGCATTAAACCGATAAACCAGTTTTGTGAGGATGGCGCTTCAGATATTTAACTACCTTGTGAGCTGTAGTAAAAGTATTACCATAATTAATGGTAAATTAGAGTATGTTCGTAGTTTGTTTGATTAATATCGATCAATAAATGGCTTAATTATCACAAAATAAAAAATGATGCTGCGGTCTCCCTCCCTAGTACAACACGCTTCACGTACAAAATGAATGCAAACTCACACACCACAGACAATACCACCCATCACTCCGCCCATTCCGGGCCGACGCTCCCCCGTGCGAAAGCACTTAGCACACCGTAGGAATCATGGCTGATTGGCGTGTTCAACGTAAAATACTCCAGAATATGTACAATTTTCTCTCCTTAAAGTTTCGTACACAGTTATATTTATGTATGTAAAGCAACTTGTGAATACATCAGCTCGTTTCACATCACTTTCTGCAGCACGACCATTACGAATCTTTACCTTTAAAGAATAAAGAGAAATGTATTTGAACGTGGTATTGACATGTATGCCATTTTCTCCCTTATTTTATTTTGAGATATATGAGAGAAAAAAAACCTTAGAACAATTAAAGTGCAACTCACAGAGCAAAGAAAAAAATATAATCTACAGGTGTTTTTAGATATCGCAAGCCACAATTGTAGGGACTAGTGCTACTTCTGGTCACCTTGATAGAAAACTGCTCTACTTTAGATTGCCATACAAGGAATCAAATCCCCAACAATTATAACTGTCCTTTTTCGCATACCATTGGCAATCTGATTAATCAATAAGTTTGGTTTACATTGCTTTACATAACATTACTGTGTTACACATTCTTGCATATTGGATTAAACTAATAGATATATTTTGTTCCAATCTGACCAAAGCTGCTTGAGGAGGACGGATATGAATACAATGGGAGACAGAGTGAAGCCTTGAGGAAAGCCAAAGATTACTACAGGGCTTGCATGAATGAGACAGCCATTCAGAATGAGGGCTCAGCGCCACTCAAACAGGTAACTCATACATGTATTAAAGTTGTTCTGAGCTACATCCCTTGACCCATATGTTGTTCATCCCTTATTATAGTGATTAGATGATTTTTTTTTCTGTCACAATCTGTTTTTTAACGAAATTTGTTTCATTGGAGTACTATGAAATGCCTACCTACACTGTATCATTCATAAGGGTTTTGTTTAAATCATTATATAATTTTTTTTTATCAATCATTTATCTCGCCAAATTACTTTATTGTTGTTCTGTTATTTCAGCTTTTGAATGAGCTTGGTGGATGGGGCGTTCTCCCACCTAACACTCCTGGCATCGTGGATTGGGACCAGTCATCCTTCAACCTCACCAGAGCTCTTACATCAATACATCTTCTAGACGCATCTCCACTTCTCAGCATGGACACTGAACCTGAAGAAAAAAATTCCAGCGTCAAACGCATACATGTAATTCAAGCCATTGTCTTTGAGAAGTTTAAACCTTGCATTGTGTAGTGAATAAAAGAATTGGTTGGAAGGAAGAAAGGAAGAAATCTTTCTTGGATTAAACTAAGTTTTAATCTATGTCTATCTGCCTTTGAGTGTCCATCTTGATCACTTTTTATTAGGATTTCACCCAATAATGATGATTTATATGAGCTTTCTGAATACATCAGGGTACTGCAAACCTTTTTCCAATTGTATGTCTTGTGTTTTAGGATAATTCTTTTCTTTTTACTTCATCCTATGCAAGGAAACTGTAACTCTTTCTCTCTTACCTCAAATACATAAAAGTGTTCTGAAAAAGGTCATGAGTAAATTCCAATTAATCTAATGCTGATTGCAGAATTGTTAGTGGGAAAAGTCATTTTGTTAATTAGATTCAGCTCACAGATTCACTGATCACAGTCATGCCCAAGCCTGTTCTAATAATAGTGATAGTTATGAAAAATGTTGATAACGTTGATAAGGCTATCCTTGGCACGCCCAACAGAATAAACAATAATGCTAATGATGAATTTTATTTATTCTTGACACACCCAGCAACATAAGAGAGCTAACCTACATATGTTACACATTATAAAATGATGCAATAACACAATTTAATGCTAACATGAATCTGACCTCATGTGTATCTTTATGTAGCAATAAAGATGTTGAAATGCAGTGCAAGTCAGAATTCTTTAGATATCTGTTATCACTACAGTGTATAAAGCTAAATCTAAGAACAAAAAGATCACAGTGGGATCACTGGGCCAAATACATTTTTCTGTTATTTATAGCTTTATCAGGTAACCAAAGAATTTTGACTTTCACTGCACATATTCATTAAATTTGTCCATGCTTTCAAGTGTTTAATAACTTTATCTCTCAATAATTCTCAATTTTGTTTAAATGCCAAAAATGAATGGGAATGAATTAATAAATATGCTGCATGTGCTATATATTATGGAGAGTGCTATAATGCTAATAAAATTATTATTTCTTCTGTCTAAAGATCTTTCAGGATGGCCTAGGATTCAGTGCAAGAGAACTGTACAGAGACAATGACACAGTAAGTGTTTCTCATCAATTATTTTTTATTTGTAATTGTTGAAGAACATTCATTTATTTCTTTTGACAACAAATGTTCTTTCAATATTTAGATACATGAATCACTTCATTTATGAATCTGATTTTGTTATAATTAATAAAAAGAAAGATTACCTTTTTGATAAACACCTTTGTCAAGAAAAAACACAGAATGCAGCTTATTCTGAGAAATCACTATTTTGGAAAGTGTGTAAATTCATATAAAGTATATTGCTATGGAATAAAGTAAGAATTAATGAGCCAGAGAGACTCACCACCAAAATTATGGCTTATGATATGCTGCCCATTAATGACATATAATAATCTGTAATGAATTTTATTCAATTGGCTTAATATTCTTTTGTGATGGACTCATGGCGGAAAAGAGGTTTAGAAACCCATAGTATATAAACAATATTACTAGGAGATAGCATGTATTTAATAATAAGGATCTCATGGAAATAAAGAGAATACATTTGAGTCTCTGAGTCACACATAAAAAAAAAAAAAAATCACATTGTCACAAAAGAAAGAATAAGTTGTGAGAAAGCTGGTGTCAGATTTAATAATTTCAAAATATGAATAATATAGACTTCTTTTATAGTTCATTTGTTTATACATTTGTGTTGTTTCTCACATCTATAGACTCATGAGGAGGCATATGCTTCACTTGGAGCTAAAGTGGTAGTGCTCCTGACTCTCACTGAAGATGAGAATGTAGATGTCAAAAATATAACAAGCCATCACAACTATGCACCTGCTTTGGAGAAAATGAGACGTATTATTGAGTTTGAAGCCAATCTAAGTAAAGTAAGTTTCATGTTTCCTCAAATCTAATGACATTTCATGTGTTCTGTGATTTTCTTTACACATCCAAATTTGAAGAAGTGTTTGGAAAATAATTCTTATGTCATTAGATGCTGTTATTGCATTGTTTAAAACATTGTAATACTATCAATTGAATGATTTTTGTGTTGGGTAGATAAATAATTGAATAATTCTTGCCTTATCCCAACATGAATAAACACTACGCAGTACCTGCTGCTATAACACGAATCGAGCCCGCCACTTCCATCGGCTCTCGGTGGTCTAGTGGTAAGACGCCTGTCTAGTCATCAGGAGATCGTGGGTTCGATTCCTACCCGAGAATGCCTGAGATTTTTTTCTCAGCTTCTCGGTAAAAGCACTGTCAATCAGTGTTTATTCATGTTGGGATAAGGCAAGAATTATTCAATTATTAATTGTAATACTAGCTTTAAAGTGTATTCAAATTTAACATCATGTCTAGCTGCTACGTTGTTCAGATTTGTATATTCAGATGAACATCTGTTTTGATAACAATAGCATATTGATCTTGCTAGACATAATATTGATTTATTGTTGTCACACTCTGGTTTACTGTGATTTTGAAATATTCCTCATTAATGGATTGGTTGGTTTCTTGGATTGAGCATTCAATTACAATATAACAATTTTATTGGAATGAAAGTGCTTGAAGGGATTTTCTTCTGTTTTTGCAGAATATGTTAATTTTTTGCGATGTGATTTCTCTTTACATCTCTTGGGCTTTGATTTGAGTTCTTGAATTAACAGAAATATTATATCCTCATATGGATTTGAAGTGTTTCTTCTATTCTCTAAAGAAAGCATGTAATGATTATAATACGTTACATTTGTATAATACTTTATACAGATGTTTTGCAAGTGCTTTGTACTATACACTGAAATCAAACTACATGCTTTCAAAATTACAAACTACTAGTAACAACAAAAATGTATATACTAAGAAACATGACAATTGAATACTATATATATGCACAGAAATTGCAAATGGGAATTGAACAGAAAATACTTTTAATGATTCTGATGAAAGGGATTCCTGAATATTTAACGGTAGACTATTCCAAAGATCAGGGGCAGCAACACAAAGGGCACAATCTTTATGTCTATTGTGAATAACATAAGTAGACAATGGAAATGAAGCAAGTCTTATGGAAAGGGAAGGGTTTTAGATTGTGTCATGAAGCTATTTGTATATCTATGCAATACTCTATAAACGACTGATGAACTTTTCTCAGGTGTGTATCAGCACCAGGAGTTATCTTTGAATGCAGGAAAGGGTCACTAGTCATTCGTAGAGTCGTGCGTACATGTAGCTCTATGAACGGCTTTATAAAACACAACCGAGGATAGAGAGAAGATCAGTGAATGTATGAAGAGGCTTGTCATTGCTTGGCTTTATATGGGAGGAACAGAACATTGTTTGATATTAATGACTGTCCTCTTTCACTTCTTTATACATATATTCTACCCTTTTTCTCTAATATTGTTTACCCCGTATACAGATATTTATGTCAAAGAATCTTTTGAGAGACCCGTCCAAAACTTACAAAAAGATGACTGTAAATGATTTTGCCAAAATTATACCACTGGTAAGTATGACTATATGTAATCAGATTGTAATAATAAATATATACAAATGCTATTTGTAGTGACAATATTGCAATAATTGTAGATGATGTGGGATGTTTTTGTGTGGATTTTTTTTCTGTCTTTTTATCTCCTTTAGAAAATTATTCGTATTTATAATTGTATTCAACAGTAACAAGGAAATATATAAGTATTAACTTGTACGGAATAAAAAAAAAAGAAATTCTTCTCATTTACTAATTATAAGGAATGATGATGCATGTGTTTTGATTTTTATTAATAAAGAGATTTATAGATAAACAGAAATAAAAGTTTCAAATTGTGATTTCACAGTATGTAGATCACTGGTCATTCTGTAAAAAGTACTGTGTTAAAATTTCAAGCTTCTGTTTGCTTAGGTTGGTAATCATTTGAGACAAACAGCTAACCTTGCCTATGCTGTCTTCGCTAACCTTGACAGGAAGGACAAAATTACCATTTTGTTGTCATAGACTTTTTTAAGGTTTGTTGATTAGTCACCTTAACGATGGACCTCAATTTGAATAACATGTGCAAAATATAGTACCTATGGGTATTATGTACATCAAGTTCAGAGATTTAGAAAACGAATAAAGAAATGAATAGTTCTACACTGATCTCCACTTATTCTCCAATGCAATCATGAAAGTCATCATGTGTGTGCCTTATTCATATTTTCATACCAGCCAATTTTGTATAATATTTCCTCAGACCTGGAAGTGAAAACTTGCGCAAAGTTTACTGTCATTGTCTAACTTATTTTGACATACAAACTATTTGCCAAGAAAAAAATATGACACTTTTCATTGGCAATATGTCAATAATTTATTCCAATGAATAATTTTCCTGGTATTGCATCACAATTTGCTATGCATTTTAGCAGGATTGCTATACAAAATATATTTTGTGTAGCAACTTTTTCACATAGAAGTGTATAGTAAAGAATTTGAAAAGTTTCCTCATTGTCTAAAACTGCTAAACAAATGTAAAATGTAAAAGCATTCCCTGTGTTCATTGGCAATTTTCGCTATATTATGTTCATGTGGTTGCTTATAATTGCAGTTCCACATCTACTTTCTCACAATCCAACGATATAAAAAGCAATTTGTTGCTTTATTCTAATCTCTTACAGATTGATATTAGCTACTACCTGAACGAAATGTTTGCATCTGCGATATCCTTAGATATGGAAATTTTAGTACCTACCTATTCCTATTTTCTCAAGTTGAATGATCTACTCAACCAAACTGACCAAAGGTAAGTGAAAATAAAAAATGGTTATCCCCTTAATCTGAAAAAAATGAATACTGATATGTGGTCATAATAGATGTGAATGAATAACAATGTTCCCCCTTTCTCTCTCTTTCTCTTATAATTCATGCAGCCATAAACAGGGAGCAATTATTATTTTTTTTTGGGGGGGGGGGGGAAAGAACTTTATCTATATTCATTCATCATTCTCTCAGGCACCATAATCTATTAATCTATTTTCCAATAAAAAAAAAAGACAAATAGAAGCATCACAAATAGCAAGAAGAATGAAGAAAATGTCTATAAAACACCAGCTTTGGACAAACAAAGATGTATATTTTTTAAACTGGATATTGTCAGGTGGTTTATCATTGAGCATTTAACAACACCCTATGTACTATAGATATAACACAGACATTGTGGTTGGTTGATTTTACTCCAAGATTGTGATGTATGTC
>BQKZ01000079.1:0-11730 GCA_036244855.1 Temnopleurus reevesii
ACCACACATACCGCACATCAACGCACACAAATGCAGAAAAACTCATCGCAGTCCTTCTCTCCCTACACATCCCATCCTTCTTGTCTCCCTATCCCCTTTCGTCTGAAACAACCTCCTATTCCTACTATCGCCCCTCCTAACAATTCAGCAATTATTGTAAATTATCCCCTGTTTATTACAAATGAATATTTGCATTATTCGCGATGCAATTTGAACTACTTACTATTTGCGCACTTAATTAAGCAATGTACTGATGAGAAATTTGACGATGTGATCCGTGCCGTATACCAGATGTTGGTCTTTGTGATATCAAACGCAAATATCGTTTCATTATGTTCTAATCATATTCATATTACTATCTCGTTTGAAAACAATTCATGAGTTTAAAAGTGTATCATCATTAGACCCCGTTTATTACCCTCCAAACGTGAGTATCACGATCAGGTTAAAAAGAAATGTTTGGATGCCTTCCGATGCCATTTTTTTTTAAAAAAAAGAGCATCAGCCTGTCGGGTAAAATGTCTTATTTCTATCTTAATTTTTCAAACACAATTCAAATATTCCATGAGGAAAATCAGGCTTAAAATGAAATGAAAAGCAAAAAATCATCAGTATCACTTTATACTAAATTCTACATGTTTATTGATAGTTTCACTGTGATGTGTTGATTTTGGTGAAGAAAAATTAGAGGGTTGGTCGTCGGAGGGCATCCATTTGTTTGTAAAAGGCCTCATTCATCTCCGAAATACAGGGTAGATATTGGGTAAAGTTGAGACTTATTCTCCACGTCGTTGTTCCTTTAAGCACAACTGCTAAACCTCTATAATTATTTTTAATACATCACATGAATTATCAACAGCAAAGTTATGTATAACAATGTACAGGAAACGATTGGAAAGTCGGCAATCACAATTGTAGCAAAATTATATGCAGATACGAATTGCTTATTATAATCCTCTCCAAATGACAAATATCATTTGTTTTAAACTGGGCAAATGCATACCTAACTATATTCACCATTCTGTTCATACAAAAAAAAAAAACGACCATAAGCTTGACATATTTTGCACAACTATTGGTTTAAATATGTAAAACTTCTGGTGGATGTAAAAAAATGCAACCATAAGTTGGAAATATTTTAACCATGAATTGCGTGGACAGTATGCTGCCCGGTGTTAGATAATATTTTGCCCAACGTTTTTAGAGTGTACCATTTTGCGTAAGAGGTTGTGCTACTGAAGACATGCAAGTATAGATCTAATTCTTTGCTCAACGCTTTTTTTTATTTCAGTCCTTAGTTCACGGGAAACGTCAAGAGGGGAGAAAAACCTTGGAAGCAGTTTAGGAAATACTTGAAATTCGGGATGAAAGAAAAGCAAAATATCAAAACGAATTTTGCGCCAAACCAATTTCCACTCATTACTTTATATTATTTGATCTTCTGCTTTCGTTTTGATTCCAGCTGGCATTGATAAATCACTAGTACCACGTCATCTTGACAAATCATTACCACTTTAATGAACTTTGATATGAAGTAAGAGATCAATTTTTACATCTTTGAACTTCACGTTCAGTCATGACGTGAAGAAAAATCAAACTTCCCATGAATCTCCATGGAATATGATCGGGTATATGAAGCTTCACAAAAGGAAAATAAGATTAAGTACTCTAAAATCAAAGTGGGACCAATTCCTGCTATCTCGTGGGACTGATCCGAACTATTTATATTCAATTTGGGATTCATATGAAAAAATTGTGCTCAAATATGTTTCGTTTATGTCATATTTTTCATTTGTTTGCTAATAATAATAATAGTAATAATATATAGCATTTAAACACGCCATCTCTCTAGTCACCTATTCAGAGGCGCGAGACAAATTATCTAATATTATTACCCGGCCATAGCATAGCTGCCAAGTAGGCGCTTCTGCATTTAGAAGAATAAATTCCTGCCGGTACCCATTCACCTCACCTGGGTTGAGTGCAGCACACTATGGATAACAAAAATAAAATGAATACAACAGGGTGTAACCTGACTAACAACGTTCATCAGGAGCGTTTGGTTTTCACGGACAACTTTGGGATGACCCGTAATTTGAAACCATTTTTCAAAGTGTTGTGAGAAATATTTATTCCATTCCAATGACCAGATGTCGTTTGAAAAGAAGAGCAACTGTTGTAAAAAAAAAAAAAAAAAAAAAAAAAAAAAAAAAAAAAGAATACGAGAATTTGACTGCCATATTGTTTCCAAAATATGGGTCGTAAGTATCTCTCACTATTTAGGTACTCTAGCTGTGAAGAGCCCATGCCAATCATAATCACAGAATGCTCTGTGAAACGATTTGCATTAGCTTGGCTAAAGGGTGACCAACGTCTTTGCGTTTATATCCAACGTCCTCTGAGCATGTATGACACTCCGTGAACGCAGAAATACGGAAGCGACGCTCAATTGACGTTAATGTTCATGTACGTGGAGCCTTGAAGGAGCGTCTTCATTATCGGCCAAGCGTGTTTCTTTCCCATTTCTGCAATCACGGGGCGCCATTAAAGCTGGGAAGACATTGGTTGTAAACGCAAAGGTGTAAGTCAGCCTTTATCAAGCTATTTGGTGTACGCCACGATACCCAGCATTTGGGGCGGGTCGAAACAACGCCATAAGTGCACGCCACCACGCTCACCCGTGAATCTCCCCGAGGCGCTGTTAACAGTGCACTATCCAACTGAGTCGAATGCCAAATGTTTCAACCATCTAGGAGTGGACATATAGAGGAGGAGAAAGATGTTGCATGCATGGATGGGGCATGATGATGGATGCGATCAAAGAGATGCAAACCGTTCCAAAATATGCATGATGTCAAAATTAAAGTCTGAATAGCGCATTAGCTGAACACAAGTAATATTGAACATGACGACAGTACGGTGAGCCGTGAATCCCTGAGGCGCTGTTAACAGTGCACTATCCAACTGAGTCGAATGCCAACCGTTTCAACCAGCCACGAGTGGGCATAGAGGAGGAGAAAGATGCTGCATGCATGGATGGGGCATGATGATGGATGCGAGCGCAGAGATGCCAACCGTTCCGGAATATGCATAGGGTAAAAATCAAAATGTGAATAGCACAACAGCTGAACACAAGTAATATTGAACATGACGACAATACGCTCACCCATGAATCTCCCCGAGGCGCTGTTAACAGTGTACTATCCAACTGAGTTAAATGCTAAATGTTTCAACCGTCTAGGAGTGGGCATAGAGGAGGAGAAAGATGTTGCATGCATGGATGTGGCATGATGATGGATGCGATCACACAGAGATGCCAACCATTCCAGAATGTAGTGGTTCCGACTCTCACCTTTCAACCAGAGGGTCGTATAGGTTTAAAACCCAACCATGGCGTTAATTTCCTTCAGCAAGAAATCCATCCACATTGTGCTGCACTCAACCCAGGTGAGGTAAATGGGTACCTGGTAGGAATATTTATTCCTTTAAATAACATGTCCGTTGGTGTACGTTGGGCTAAAACCAGGGTAATAATTATGAAAAGCGCCTTGAGCACTCCGCAGAGTGGATACGTGCGCTATATAAATTGCATCTATTATTATATTATTATTATTAAACATGACGACAATACGGTCAGCCGTAAATCTCCCCCAGGCGCTGTTTACAATGTACTATCAACAGCATTACAAACGACCATTGCAATCGACTTGATCTTTCGGAGATGGTTTATATCGTGTTGCTATAAGTGTAAATAGTTGTTTTAAGTTTTATTAATATATAATATACACTGTTGAGTCTTGTTACTGTATATGTTCATGTACTTTTTATCATGCAGGACCCCTCGTGATACCAACATCTTGTTGAGAGGGCATCCTGCTAAAATATTGATCAATAAATAAATAAAATAAAATAAAATACTATCCAACTGAGTCGAATGCCAACCGTTTCAACCAGCCACGAGTGGGCATAGAGGAGGAGAAAGATGTTGCATGCATGGATGGGGCATGATGATGGATGCGAGCGCAGAGATGCCAATCGTTCCGGAATATGCATAGGGTAAAAATCAAAATGTGAATTAGCACAGCAGCTGAACACAAGTGAGATTAAACAACACATTCTTTAAAAATATTATCAGCTATGCATGCTTGATCAAAGCCTTTAATTTACATATTGAAATTGAACTCATGCAAATTGCAGAATGGTTGGCATCTCACATGATGGATAGTAGGAGGGGGATGGTAATTCAAATACTTCATGTTTTGTTTACAGACACACTGGAATGTGTATTGTATAATTACATTTCCTGTTTGTTGTATAGCAGCTACCACAGCTAAACAACTGTGCAGTAACTCTATAAACTTACAATGTGTACTCTACTCATATATGAGTAGTGTATACACTACTTAGTTATTATTTGGTGTTGCTGAAATACAATAGGTTATTTCCAATATCTACGAGCCTACTCATTGCCTTGTACCGACTATTGCTAGATCCGCTCCTATTTCACAACATTCCTAAACTCTCAGAAAAAAATGCAAATTTAAATCTTTTTAATGTATTTCAAATCCTCAAAAGTAGGATTATTCATGAAGATTCTGAGGTGCTTTCGAACCTTACATCTACGAAGAAATTAATTAAGTTTCAAATTGGTTTTCTATTGTAGTTTCAAACCTTTTCGGAATATGAAACCTGTCAATGACGATTGACACATTTTGTGTTTTGGCTGAAGAACCTTTGATAAAGGGCCATTAAAAACGAACGACAAATATAAGCAGAAAGAAGAAACATTCGGCAAAAAAAAAAACATACCACTGCCGCTGTGTAACCACGTGTCATTTAACGCAGAGGATTTTTCATTTAATTTATATAATCACCAATATCCTTAAATTGACAACACATTAAATGATTAAGTATTACTACCTTTAAACAAATTAGTAATTTTTAACCTTATAACAAACTTCTCGACAATTAAGTGTCACTTTGGTACTATAAACAGATTTAATGATTGAGACATATTTGAATGAGAAAATGTAAAATGATAAGTAAAAATCCTGTTATTGCCAATTTAAGGAAGGAATATTGATGGAATTTGCTTTAAATAATTCCTGTCTTGAATGACTTAAAGGTTCTAAAATACTGGACAAGTATGGAAGAATCGCTTTCCATGAGTACCGTTGAAATGTGATAGATTTTGCTGTAGATTTTTGTATGCTTTTGTTACAAAATTACTCTTATTTGACACCAATCTTGTGATGAAACCTACGAAATGATTTTGTTTATTCGGAATCTCATCTTGGATTAATGCCTCCCAACGTGTGTGGTTAGGAGCGCTTCCGCAAACGGGTTACACACCTGCCTTTCAACGAAAAGCCCTTTCCCAGTGGTACCCCCAGCTAAACACCCATCCAGGACTGCCTTAAAGAGGCTGTAAAGGATGAAAAATTTGCTCAAACAACAAAAGGGTTGTCTATATATGTGCTTCTCGAGTTAATATCCGTGCCTCCACTTACCCTTATTGACTTAAACCACGCGGCTTCGCGTCCAAATTAAAATATCTTACGGTGTCCCTGAAATGTCCTTTTTGGCGCTTACTACAGGAACACCCCAACACCACAAACGCAATGTAAAAGGAATTAACACTGTGAGGAGAAGGGACAAATGTATTGGGATGAAGCAAAAAACTTCCATTCAAGCCTTCATGATAGGTTCATAAACACAAGAAAATGTAGCTTACATGCTTATTTGCTAATTAGTGTGCGACACCAGTTCGATTATTCCCGACAGTATAAGATGGAAGGAGAATTCATTTCAATGCTTCAAGCTATTGTGAATGCTTGAATGAAGTTACTTACGTTGTATTTTTTTTTCATATTGAACATGTAGTTCCTTTGCAAAAATATTTATAAGTAAATACACATAAAATAAACACGTAAAATGAAGTGTGTCATCGGAAAACAGATCCGTACGCAATATATTGAACTGTGCAGACATTCAATAGCATTACAAAGGAGCATTGAATTGACGTTCTATCTAATTTGAAGGAAATAGAATTATCGTAATAGGCAAAAAATACTTGTTAGCAAAGCTTCAATTAGGGTCGCGTTAACAAAAACACACAAAATAAACACAATTTGTCTAATTCATTTGTCCCTATTACTTCAAAGCTCAGATCCAAACCAAGCCAAACATATAAACACCATCGCAGTTGGAAATTAGATGACGTATGACGGGCAATAATTTCTTACTTAGGATGGGTAATCATAGCTGTCAGAATACCCCTCGATAAGTCTTGAGGGATGCAACGTGATGCGATGGGAAGCTTATCTGAGGCATCAATAAACTTGGCTGCTTATTTACTAAACAGTGTGCGACACCTATTCAACATTTCTCGGAAGAATAAGAGGGAAGAACATTTCCTTCGTGTGGATCAAGCTATTTTGAATGCATGAATGAAGTTGCTTACGTGGTCTTTGTTTTATATTAAGCATTCATTTCCATGTAAAATCAACATAAGCAAATACATGCAAAACAAACACGTAAAATTAAGTCATCTGTCCATAGATATGTATGCAATATATTAAACTGTGTGGACATAACAATCACAAGCTAGTTTCGATTTCAATAGCGTTACTAACCAAACATGAAAACACCACCACAGTTGGAAATTGGATGCCGTATGATGGACAATAATTTCTTACTTAGTATGGATAAACATAGCTGTCAGAATACCCCTCGATAAGTCTAGAGGGACGCAACGTGATGCGATAGGAAGCTTATCTGAGGCATCAATAAACTTGGCTCGAGCGTTCCCGGGCGCCATGGACAGGCAATATAAGTTCAAAAGAGAAAGAAATTGGACAAAGTGAACTACTCCCCCATTTAAGTCTTCAAAATTGATGTATATAGCTGACAAAAGAAGCGAACTTGACTGTTATTTAGTAAACAGTTGTGATGCTTGTGTTACAATCCTTTGCAGATTGTGATGCTTGTGATACATTCCTTTGCAGAATAACGGAAATGGTATTTATTTTGCGTGTGAAAACTTTATTGTGAAACCTTGAAAGGGACTTTATTTATTTTGTCCAAATTCTATGTTCTTTGAATTCATGGTGAGTGTGTACAGATAATTCTCTTGGGGGAAGCTTTTGATAAGGAGCTGAAAGTATTTAACTCAATTTAATTCAATTCAATTAAACTTTATTTAACCATATCAAAAAATCACATCATATACAAAGGTACAAGTAATATAAAATGGTTGGGACCCTAAAGAAGCAGCGTTTTGCATATAATACAGCGCCCCTAAATATTCATAGAGCTGGTGTATTTAAACAACCTATAATATCCATTTTTACTCTGTTCCTTGATTTTGTATTTTAGGTGTAGTATTCCAACTAAAATATATTCTAAATGAATGATAATAACAATCATAACAATGCTGATAATAATGATAACAACAATGAAAATTATAATATGATTTTTACACAGGGTAGCCAATTCAGTTTATCAACTTTCATCAACTGCTGCCCTGTATATCATTCATTACCCCTGTCATCGGATTCAAAGTATGTACATTCTCTACTCCCTTTGCGATCATTCCAACAGGGCACCCTAGGGACTCAATGCTGTTTGACCAAAACCAAGGCTATAACACTCATATCGTTACGTTTGGCGTTGCAGTTGGCATTACAATAAAATAGATAGGGGTAACGGACTACGTGATATTCATAATTAATTCATCAAGGGATGCTGTAACGGAATTTTAAAAGGAAAGGAAAACCCTAGCTTGGAATATATCGAATATTTTCAGACTTATGAAAAATATTTTCTGAAGTGTGTTAAAGTGTCGCCACTGGCTATATTAGAGCACATGATGAGGCGACATTATCTTTACCAGAATGTTCATAGTGCATAAGTCAACTTCTCGGTGGTCATAATATGCCCAGTCAGTAAAAATACTGCAGGTAACTTTCTTTTTTTTGCATTCTTTGAGGGTTTGTTTTCATCAATCTTAATGCATTAGCATAGGTTAGATAGGTTAGCTTAATTTGAGGATTTTTAATACCCAAATCCAAATCTGTGATAATGCCTTCAAGCATCCGTATTATTTATTCTCACTCCTTGATGAGTCGGTAAAGAGTGTTGTATCTGATCATACAAAACTTTAAAACCTTTATGCCACTTATAGCTCCAGTGCACACTTGCACTGTAATTTGCTAATGAGACCGTATAAAACGTTTTTAATTTTTCATGTTATAAAAGCATCATCACCATTATGGAGACATTCTGAAACTGTAAATTACAGACTTAATCACCAACAAGATGGCGGATAAAGTACAAAACAAAACCATTCCCTGTTAATTTAACTCTGATTAAGTAAACACGCTAAGAGCGCCTCCTTAAAGGCTCTTCAATTCAAAACCCCAACCCAATAAATTCTCCTGACTATTATGAGGTTTAGAGCGCTCCAAGCGGCGCGCCAGACAAGTAGCGCTTCTGAAGTCTAATGAAATTATAATTATAATCTCTACTGCTAAGATGATACAGGCACATTAATGGCGCTTTTATCAATATTACATCCGAGGAATGAATTAGTTCTTGTCTTTAAATTATCATTACGCATATTGTCTGACCCAATTGAAAAACATTATTAGACTCCATTAAGCTATCATCCTATTTTCTCGGAGTTTTTTCTTCTTTTTAAGTTTGCGTCATTGTACCCATAACATTTGTTCACTGGTTTTCGCACACACGTGGTCGATTGGAACGTTCGGTTTTTTTTTATAACATTAATGGTTCTGTTTTATGTTACATCTTAGGAATGAATTAGTTCTTGTCATTAAATTATCATCACGTATATTTGTCTGACCCAATTTAAAAACATTATTAGCCTCCATTAACTTAGCATCCTATCTTAAAGACATTGTCACACATTAATATTTTATTTAAGAAATTCTCAAATCAAGATGTATGAACTAAGTTATTACATTCTGATCTATGAAAAAAAACAAAGAATGCAAAAAAGAAGGAAATTAAACAGGCACTATTAATATATGTATGAAAATTGAATAAGGCTTTCTCACTTACTTTAGTAGTGCACAGTGTGGCTATGTATATTAGTAATATTTTTTATTCTACTTTTTTCAGCACCAAATGATGATTCTGAAACCTAATATCTTTACAGCTTAGTTTATGTACACCATAAACCATTTAGGTAGCATTTAGAACCTGATAGTGGAGTTTTAACGAAAACAATGTTGAACAATGTCTTTAACCGATTTTTTGGAATATCGCGTCGTTTTAACCATAACATTTGTTCACTTTGTTTTCGTACACACGTGCTCGATTGGAACATTCGTTTTTCTTTAACTGTAATAATGCTTTTCTCTATGTTACATCCTAGGAATGAATTAGTTCTTGTCATTAAATAATCATTACGTATATTTTCTGACTCAATTGAAAAACATTATTAGAGTCCATTAAGGTAGCAGCCTATTTTAACAGATTTAAAAAAAAAAATGTTTGTATCGTTGTAGCCATAACATTTGTTCACTGGTGTTCGCACACACGTGATCGATTGGAACGTTCGTTTTTCTATAACATTAATGGTTCTTTTGTATGTTACATCTTAGGAATGAATTAGTTCTTGTCATTAAATAATCATTACGTATATTCTCTGACCCAATTGAAAAACATTATTAGAGTCCATTAACTTAGCATCCTATCTTAAAGACATTGTCACACATTAATATTTCATTTAAGAAATTCTCAAATCAAGATGTATGAACTAAGTTATTACATTCTGATCTATGAAAAAAAAAGAATGCAAAAAAGAAGGAAATTATACAGGCAATATCAATATATGTACGAAAAATTTTGTGGCTATGTATATTAGTAATATTTTTGCTTTTTATGCTTTTCTTTATGTTACATCCTAGGAATGAATTAGTTCTTGTCATTAAATAATCATTACGTATATTTTCTGACCCAATTGAAAAACATTATTAGAGTCCATTAAGGTAGCAGCCTATTTTAACAGATTTTTTTTTAAATGTTTGTATCGTTGTAGCCATAACATTTGTTCACTGGTGTTCGCACACACGTGGTCGATTGGAACGTTCATTTTCCTTTAACACTGTTGGTGCTTTTGTCTATGTTACATCTTAGGAATGAATTAGTTCTTGTCTTTAAATTATCATCACGTATATTTTCTGACCCAATTGGAAAACATTATAAGACGCCATTAAGGTAGCAGCCTATTTTAACAGATTTTTTAAAATGTTTGTATCGTTGTAGCCATAACATTCGTTCATGTATTTACGTATACATGCTAAATTGGAAGGTAATGAAATGAACCTTCGTTTTTCTCCAAGTATAATTGAATTGACTCCTATACTATAGACACGTTGGGTGCAAATTTAGAACTCTATCAAATTACCACCATTATCANAAAAAAGAATGCAAAAAAGAAGGAAATTATACAGGCACTATCAATATATGTACGAAAATTGAATAACACTTTCTCACTGACTTTATTAGTGCACAGTGTGGCTATGTATATTAGTAATATTTTTAATTCTACTTTTTTTCAGCACCAAATGATGATTCTGAAGCCTACTATTTTCATAGCCCAGTTTATGTACACCATCAACCATTTAGGTAGCATTTAGAACCTGGTAGTTGAGAATTTTTTTTAACGAAAACAATGTCGAACAACGTCTTTAACCGAGTTTTTTGGAAGTTTGCGTCGTTTTAACAATAACATTTGTTCACTGGTTTTCGCACACACGTGCTCGATTGGAACAATCGTTTTTCTTTAACTGTAATGATGCTTTTCTCTATGTTACATCCTAGGAATGAATTAGTTCTTGTCATTAAATTATCATTACGTATATTGTCTGACCCAATGGAAAAAAACATTATTAGACCCCATTACGCTATTTCAACCGATTTTTTTTATGTTTGTGTCGTTGCAGCCATAACATTTGTTCACCGGTTTTCGCACACGTGTGCTCGATTGGAACGTTCTTTTTCATAATGTGGTTCATTTGTCTATGTTACATCTTTGGAATCAATTCTTGTCATTAAATTATAATTCCGTATATTTTCTGACCCAATTTATACATTATTAGACTCCATTAATGTAGCAGCCTATTTTAACAGATTTTTTTAAATGTTTGTATCGTTGTAGCCATAACATTCGTTCATGTATTTGCGTATACGTGCTAAATTGGAAGCTAATGAAATGAACCTTCGTTTTTCTACAAGTATAATTGAATTGACTCCTACTATAGACACGTTGGGTGCAAATTTAGAACTCTATCAAATTACCACCATTATCAAAAGAAAATGGAATTTAATGGAATAGCTAAATCAGCCATCTGCATTATCAACATCGCATTGCCGCCTCCCAACAAACACTTTTCAAAATAAATTCCCAATTACGGCTATTGAAAAACAGCAGTTCTAGAATAATTCAGTTTAAGTTGGTTTATTTATTTTCTCTAGAGCAAGCACTATTTAGAGTAACGAATCATTGACATTTACAGTTACAGTTACACTAATAGTATGAATTAGGAATAAGAAAAAATTTTACAATTCTAAGAAAAACATTTCAGGGCTAACATATCCCTTTTTAATACGTTAAATGGGAATCTTTAATTTGATATTGTCACCTTTTACACTGTTTAAGTGAATTTTGAATTTGTCAAGTTGTAAATTATAGCGGAAAAT
>BQKZ01000079.1:11873-36311 GCA_036244855.1 Temnopleurus reevesii
TTTTTTTTTTTTTTTTTTTTTTTTTTTTTTTTGCCAAAGCATTTCTTCAATTCAAGAAAAAAGGAATTAACATCACAATAATGAATCATATCATTAAGGAAGCATTACTGCGTATTGCTATTTTTTTTAAACCTCAATTCGAAAATGATAAAGTGCAAAATTTAATTTAAAAAAACGCCTAACATTCTACGTGCAATTTCTAAACTCATCAACGTTTTTTTAAACTTTTTTTAATTTCATAAAAAATAATACAGGTACAAACTTTCGATTAAAAAAAAATGAGACAAAAAGCAAGCGCGCACCCAGGATTTTCATACCCGGGGGGCTGAGCCCAAATTTGGCGCCCCCGCCCCTTCTCGCTAAGCTGACAACCAAAATAAACAATTTCCTTACCTCAAATTTGGCGCCCCCCGGGGGGCTGAGCAGAAATTTTGGCGCCCCCCTCCCCTCCCGGCTGAGCTGACAAGCAAAAAAAAAAGAAGGTCATCAGCTCGAATTTGGCGCCCCCCTTAGCGCCCTCGGGGGGCTGAGCACAAATTATGCCGCCCCTGCCCCTTTGGCGCCCCCTTATAAGCGCATTTAGTCAACAAATTTTGGCCCCCCCATAGCCCCCCCCCCCCCTAGGTTCGCGCCTGAAAAGTGATGCTTAATTCACGTTCAAATTTTCTTGTCATTTGTAAATGCTTGAAAATCGGTTTGAAAAGTGAAATACATCTGCTCGGTCGCTTAGCATACTTACTGGTATAACGACGGCTTTTTCTCCATTTTAACGTTAATTAGGTGTATGTATCCTACAAGCGTCGCCTTTTTAAATGGCCATCCATTTTGATAACATGAATGTTCGGTCGCTCAAATCATATTCTTATTTAATATTTTTGTGGTGTATATATGTTATATGTGATTGTTGTCATTTCGTTCAAATCATGGTTACTTGAAATTGTACACATTCATTTGTTTTCATCATATTGGTTGTTACTGAAATGGAAACTAAAAATTAATCAATCATCGCTAAATTATCTTTTTGTCCTTTTTTGTTACTTTCACAGTTCCTCTCCCGATATATTTCCGTTATTTTTGCAAGCAGAGAATGCTGGCAGACCGGGTTGGCGATGAGATTTGATGAAGTTCAATATTGGAACACCCTTTTCCTTTCCACCTACACACTATGAAATAAGGGCGCATTATTGGAACGTTAAAGGGTGTAACCGCTGGTACAATAGCAGTACCCTTTAGATTGAAGATAAGTGCATAATTATCTCCACCCTATGGTATATCTCTACCCTGCCTGTACATGTCTCCACCTTACGGCTGCATATCTCGACCCTAATGGGTGCTGCTATGCTACAAGTGGCTGCACCCCGGGGGGGGGGGGGGGGCGGTAAATTGCAACCTAATTTATTAGGGGAAGCGGAACTCCCTATTTCTTTGAAAAGTGAAGACTCTCTTGGTGCTTTTCAAGTTATCATNAAAGAAAATGGAATTTAATGGAATAGCTAAATCAGCCGTCTGCATTATCAACATCGCATTGCCGCCTCCCAAGAAACACTTTCCAAAATAAATTCCCAATTAAGGCTATTGAATAACATCAATTCTAGAATAATTCGGTTTAGGTTGGTTTATTTATTTTTTTTTAGAGCAAGCACTAAAGAGTAACGAATCATTGACATTTACAGTTACAGTTACACTAATGTTATGAATTAGGAATAAGGAAAAATTTTACAATTCTAAGAAAAACATTTCAGGGCTAACATATCCCTTATTAATACGTTAAATGGGAATCTTTAATTTGATATTGTCACCTTTTACACTGTTTAAGTGAATTTTGAATTTGTCAAATTGTAAATTATAGCGGAAAATGATAAAACATGTTTTGACAGTTGTATTCTAAAGGAAATTTCGTGGAAACTACATAAATTACATTATTGCAATTGCAAATTACATTGTTGGGTAAAAGAAATATTTGTTCGGTTTTTTTTTTTTTTTTTGCCAAAGCATTTCTTGAATTCAAGAAAAAAAGGAATAAACATCACAATAATGATTCATAGCATTTAGGAAGCATTACTGCCTATTGCTAAATTTTTTATCTAAATTGGAAAATGATAAAGTGCGAAATTTCATTTAAAAAACGCCAAACATTTTAAGTACAATTTCTAAACTCATCAACGTTGTTTGTAAACTTTTTTTTTATTTTCATAAAAAGTAATACAGGTACAAACTTTCGATTAAAAAAATGAGACTAAAAGTGATGCTTAAGTCACATTCTAATTTTCTTTTAATTTGTAAATGTTTGAAAATCGGTTTGAAATGTGAAATGTATCTGCTCGGTCGCCTAACTTACTCATTGGTATATAACGATGTTTTTTTTCTTCATTTTAACGTTAATTAGGTGTATGCACCATACAAGCTCGCCTTTTTCAATGGCCATCCATTTTGATAACATGAATGTTCGGCCGTTCAAATCACATGCCTATCATTTGTTGGGTAGGGAACATATTTTTGATGCGATTTTTGTGATTTTGTCCAACTCATGGTAACTTGAAATTGTACACATTTATTTTTCATCATCTTGGTTGTCTTCAATAAATCAATCGATAATCTTTTTGTCATTGTTTTGTTTTTGTTATGTTCACAGTTCCTCTTTGGATGTGTTTTCCGTTGTTAGGATGAGGCTAAGTGAAATACACCTGTCCATCCACTTACATACTAAAAAATTAGGGGCAGTTTTACAATCTTAAAGGGTACAGCCGGTGATACGATAGCAGCACCATTTGGGGTGACAAAATGCACCCTTATAATGGAGATCCCCACCCTTATTGTGCATATATCCACTCTAAGGTGCGTATCTCCACCCTACGGGTAAATAGCTTTACCCTAATGGGTGCTGTTATTGTACCCGTGGCTGCACTGATGGTGCAAAATTACATCCTAATTTCTTAGTGTGTCGCTACAGGGGTGTACAGGCGGATCCAGGGGAAGGGTGCATGAAGGGTAAGCGGAAACCCCTACTTTCTTGGAAAGAGAAGGCTCCCTTTGTGTTTATCATTTTGGCCCCCTATTTAAAAAAAAAACAAATCCTGGACCCGCCAAGTCGGAAGGAGGGTACAAAAATTAGAATAAACGGACTCACCCTGGAAGTAAGGTATGATCTTGCAAACCGCCGCTCCGAAGATGAACCTCTCTAAAATGTTCCCAACCAACGTAAAGGGCATACATAGGATCGCAAATAGGAGGTCACTGACCGACAGACTCAACAAGAAAATGTTCGTGACGGTGCGCATGCGCTTGTTCTGGACGAGGGTGACGATGACGAGGATGTTGCCGATGACAGCGAGGAGGAAGATGATGACGAAAACACAGATCACGAGATAGATGTTGACGGAATGTCGCTTGGGCACGGGATCGAACGGCTGCTGGGTGGTCGACGCCAGACTTCCCCCGTCCCAGTCCGTCGCCATGTCGCCCGTGGACAGGTCGACGCCGCTGTGGTTCGACATGATTTAAAGGTGGTTAGCACAAATCTCCCGAGTTTGCATAAAAAAACCTTCTTGATTCAAGCCGGAGGTATCGTATTTCCAAAATACCTTCAGTACATAAACAGAAGTAGATACTTCATTACATTTCCAGTGACAAATGATCAAATAATCCAGGTCTGTAATATATTTTTTGGCAAAGTTTTCTCTCACTTTTTGGCCAAGTTTTCGCTCACTTTTTTTAGTAGAAATCCACCATACAATGAATATTTACTGTTATATCCAGATGATTAAAACTCATACAGGCGACTTATCCAGAGAGGTAATATTCACCATAGTATTCCAGTTTTATGTGAACAGACAGCGAGACTTCGATAATTTTTTGGCGGGAAATCGTTGAAGGTTTTGTTACTCCTTTCTTCGCTCGAATACTCTGCCCTTCTCGGGCCGCTTCCAATACGGGTACGGTGCTGATAAATGATTAAAGCAAACAATCTCCTAGAGTAGCTCCGGGGGGAATGCACGACAGTAGAGGGGAACTATCAACATCAGCTCCATCAGTCGTGACGTATTAATGACGCAAGAATGGATCAATAGTATCAAATCCAGCGCTGAAAGAGCCTCACGCCGTTCCAGCGATAGATAAGGCGCGATATCCAAAACCCCGCTGCGAAAAGTCCGCTCCAATACAAGCACCGGAGTGGCCCCCTTAACGCCAGCGGAGACAAGCCTACTCACGGCGTCTACACCGCTCAGAAATGAATAAATACCACTCGTGCACGCACTCCACTGAAATATCCTCCCGAGTCCGCCTGGAGTTGGAAACTGAATGAGTTTACGCGGGCTTTTACTACCGCATTTTATTCCACGGCAGACGACAACGTCAACGCTGATATCGACCACTAGCGATACTCTTGGTGTTGCGCATGCGCGGATGTTGCACCTTTGGTGAGCAGGAGACTGGTAGATCGTGTGCTGGGGTGAAATATTCAATGCGCAAAGTCCATCAAGTCATTTATCAGGGAAGCATCCAACACGGTCACATCATCATCTGGAGCGCTTACCTGAAAAGATGTAGAGAGAAAGAGAAACGAAATCGTGGTTAGCAAATGAATTCTATTTATTGATATACATATCTCTATCATGCTCTACTTATATTCTGAACACAATACTCATTCATTCATTCATTCATTTCATTTCATTCTTTCCTTCATTCATTTATTCACTCATTTCTCCGTTCATCTAATTATCGATTTTTAATTAGCACAATACAAGGGGCAGGCATGCTATCTTAATCATCCTGTGGGTTCTTTCGTTAGCTTAAGGCTGACTTACACATTTGCATTTGTAACCAACATCAACCAAGCGTTCATGACGTTCTGAGGACATACGCTTGACCAACGTTAAAGGCCTTTGTCAGGCGCTCGACGTACGCACGCGTTAGCGTCAAGCAAGCACCGTTCACCCGTACTCCTGCGTTGACGGAGCGTCTTAAACGATGCACAGGCTTTGGCTATAAGCGCAAACGTGTGAGACAACATTGAGCAAAATATGACCGCGCTGTGATTTTGGCTTCCATTCATGTCTTTATCGAGGGAACACGTTACACAAGTGTGGTTTTTAAAATGGTTTATTTTTTTTTCTTATAAGCCACTCTATTGTGACTTTACCACACAAATCTCCCCGTTTGCATAAGAAATAATTGACAATTTTCTACTTGAGCTTGTATGTGTTGTCTTTCGCAGGACATTTAGTAATAAACGCTGGACAGACTTTGACTTTAATCACAAAGTTGTGAGGCAACATTTTATGAACACAATATTATAATCGCGCTGTGATTTTAGCATCCATTCATGTCTTTATCGAGGGAACACGACACCCAAGTTTGGTTTTAAAATCGTTTGTTTTTATCATAAGCCACATCATTATGACTTTACCACACAAATCTTACCAATTTTATAAGAAATAATTGACAATTTTCTACTGTAGCATTTATGTGTTGTCGTTCGTAAAAATATTAATACAATAAATCATTCTGCGCTTTGTTTAACGCAGTACAACGATCTCAGCTAGATGTGGACTCACTATAGGATTTCTCAATCAAAAACTTAATTATTTCTCATTTGAAAATATTCTACAAGAAATACACTATTTTTGACGCGATGCAAACTTGACTGCTATTCTCAACAATAATCGACTCAGTATCGATTAAGCATTGAATCAACCTTGGAAAAATTGGAAAAGATGGCAGTTTTTTTTAAGCCAGATCATGTTGCCATGGTATTTCGTTGCTTTAAAAACGTTGATAAAGAGTATATTGTAGGAGGCGAGAATATATCCTTCACGACTTATATTGTGGAAAGAAGCTTTATTAATTATAGAATACTGAAATGGAAGTTACATTCGAATGTTGATTGAAATTATGTATATTCCCCGCCAAAACTGGGCGTGAAAATTATGTAAATCACGGCCAAGTTGATTTTGAGAGTAGTGGGCGAGTTTGCTTATGTAAACGTATCAGCTAGGTTTGTCTCTCGGTAGTATTTTACTATATGTAGTGTGATTTTTGGAAAGCACTTAAAGAGCAATTGCAACATTTACCAGTTGTTTGAAACCCGAAAAAAAATTGGGGGTTGGTTGCATTGGCCCTCAAAACGTACCAAAATAACTCGTTCGGGTGTTTAAGTAGCTCTCTCAAGGCAATTTGCGGGGATGTTGCCAGATAGTTGCAGTTGATCGTTAGTCGCCAATCAAAATCATTGATTCATGTGCGTCTTGTCATAAGCTTGACTATGTGCGAATAAAGATGAACGTCTCAATTTGCAACTGATTTGCAGATAATTCCCAAGTGATCGTATAAGTTTCGAGCAACATCCTCTAAGTAGCGCTTTACGTGCATTCATAGGGGAACTCTTTAGGAACCGAAATAAGCACGTTTGGTAGGTAGTTCTTATAGGGGGTCTTAAGCCCTACGTATTAATTGCCTTCTGTCCTACTCGTACAATACATCTGGATGTGTCGTGTGGAGGCGTCGTGATGTATAGTGGTTCTGACTCTCTCCTTTCAACCAAAGTTCCTGAATGTAGCGAGTGCCACTTGGTAGCCTTGCTATAGCCGGGTAATAATACACAGAGCGCATAAAAACACTTCGTAATAAGCGCTATACAAATGTTGTGTATCACTATTATATCCCGTAGCGTTTTTAAAGGTAAATTTGAACAAGAAATCACATTGTGCTTAAACTACACACGTACGACGATCTAGGGAAGATGTGAACATATCGTCACTCAGTAAAACTCAATCACTCACGGCGCCTTTGAAATAAAATGTTCTACAAAGACAAACATTACATAAGAAACACATTTCACTTTTTATTCTGAACAATAATCGACTTAGCATTGCTCTGGCCATGGAAAATACCCTCAAAAGACCATCATTTATTGAGTCAGATTGCGTTGCCATGGTAACCGCTTACTTTGAATACACTGATGAAGATCAGGCTGCATATATGAGGCGAGAAAAATATAATTCACGAACATATTGTCAAACGATAATGCAATCAGACTTGCGGAAGAATATTTAGACTGAAATGTAAGTTTTCTTCGAATGTTGATCGATTCTGTTTAACTTACGGAATTTGCTTGAATGTCTAGCTTAGTAATTGTTAGGATGCAAAAATCTTTGTGAAAAGATCCATGTATTCACAAATTGCTTTACATGCATATGAATAAATGTGCATGAAATTAGGAGAAGGTCGTCCTACTTATTCTGGCTTATTTTAGTTTGAAAATGCGAATCAAAAGTGATTCCAACGGACCGCTAGCAGAATCGGCAACCAGCGGAGCCGGGAGGATATGAACGGAGCTCCCGGAATGCAAAAGCCTCTTATACTAAGCGCCTTTTCTACATATTTCTGCGTTCACGGAGAGTGCTCCAAGTTTCATGAATAGTGAGCAAACATTGGCTACAATGAATAAACCAAAAGATGTGGTTGAACCTAAACACGGTATAACAATCTAAGCAAGATATGAAGTTAGCGTTAGTCATGAGATGTTTGCCTAGGGTTGTATTAGCCCGAAAAAAAAAGTGTCAACGTGACTCGTTTTTATATGTTTTAATATCCCTCAAGAGCATTCTAAGGCGTATTTTATCTGTTTTTTGTGTTTTAAATAGGTCTAATGATACTATTAATACACAACATATATGTGGCGCATAATACGAAGTGTTTCTAGGTGCCATGTGCATTATTACCCGGCTATATCATGGCTACCATTTGGTGTTCAGAGTATCCAAGGAATTTCTTCCTACAGTACTCACCTACGGCACAATGTAGATATATTTATCGCTGAATGAAATTAACATCATGGATGGGATTCGAACCTACGACCCTCGATTCGCTTATATATACTCGATTACTTACATTTACTTATATTTACTTATATATACACGATTTACTACGTATATGTACACATGCGATTTACTAAATGCTGCACAACGATCTGAGCTAGATGTGGACTTAGCATCGCTCGATAAAACGCAATCATGACTCCTTTGAAAGCAAATAATGTTATACCAAGAAATACATTGTGTTTCAAGCACATTTTGTTCTTCTCCTCAACAGTAATCGACTTAGCATTGAGTCGGCCCTGGAGAGAATGGTCTAAGAAAATCATCGTATATTAAGTCAGATTGCGTTTCTATGGTAACTTTTTTACTTTCAATACACTGATGCAAGAGGAGATTGTACGAGGCGAGAATATATAATTTATATGCTTTAATATCGTATTGTGGAAAAGATAATGCAATTCACTCGGGCGAAAGAAGCTAGATTTATTCTAAAATTGAAGCTATTTTTAAACGCTGATCGAACTGCATATCTACTGGAAAAGCTGAACATAATTACATGAAAACTCAGGGCGCAACATTTGTTGTGGGGAAGCAGAGTGTTATAAATATATCTATTTATAACATAAATATCTATAAATCCCGATCTGTATTCACAATTAAAGCTAAAATATAAATGCATAACTAAAGCCTACAAAGCAGTGCAATAGTCTGCATCGTTTGATACAAACTTTATCTTTAATAACTGTTTTTCTGTTTTATTATTTTAATAATTTTTCTGTTTTATTCCTGGTTTTCCCCTTTCATCCACGCGGGGTATATGTACATTCATAATGTTCTGCCCTACGGCCACAAACAAGTTATCAATCTGTGCAGCATCCTCCAATTTCCGATTTGCAAATTTATTTTCCCGTTTGGGTTCCGTTGAACAAGCTAACAGCCATTTTTCATCCCTTCCCTAAAACCGATTCACACCTTTGCGTTTTTAGCCAGCGTAGGATAATTAAAAACGTTCCCTGGACGCGCTGTATACGCTAATTAGACTGAAGTTCGGCTTGCTTTCATGAAGCGTACGCCGAACGTCAATCCAATGTATGACCTACGTCTTTATGCGAGCGTCTAGGAAGCGGTTTTAATCGTCCAAAACGTTGGGCCGACGCAGGCTAAATACCCAAAGATGTGAGTCAACCTTAACATCGCTATCTAAAATTCTATCATTCCCTCAATTTTTGTCTCCCTTCTCCTCTCATCGATATGGAGATTTCGATTTCCGTCGACGTGCCTCTCGTGACAGTATACAATAAGTAAAGGTTATATTATAACGTTCACTGCTTTCGTTCACTCACTTCCAAAATCAGTTTCGATTTCAATTGACTCGTTACAGATGACGACTTATGACGTCATGATAGCACATGATCGCGCAGAGAAATCAAATTTGCTCGTCGCAGATGGGTGCATGAGCGAACGTGATAGCTGAATTATACACGCGATAGTGGACGTGGTAGTAGACAAGGGGTTGGTCACATATCAAACTTAGCTGTGACGTAACAATGCACAGTTTCGCATAAGTATGACATACATACGTCGACTGGCACGTCGCCATGGAAATCGAAACCTGCTTGCTATGATGTGAGAATTGTTCATGTAATAATAATGCATGTGGTATTTAGTCAATGATTAATATTCAGTCATATATTTGAAATGACAACTAACTTATTTTCGCGAGTATATTAAATATGTATTACTCGACCGCAGATTCATGTAGCAAAACGCTTGACTAACGCTTACATGAGCGTGTGTAAACAGAAAGCCTCATGATCCCTAGCCGAAAGAATATTAACCATTTTATTCCCTGCGTATATCAAATGAAAAAGATGCTTCTGAGTGCTGAGATACAGAAGGGAGATACTTGGCTTATTCTTACATTGAAAGTACGCAAAGCACATCCAAAACGGTTTCATACCAACGTATAACTAGCGCAAGCCAAATTATAATGAGGTCGTTCGATGCAGAAATGCACAGGAATAGGCTTGACAGATGCTAACACGAGCGTATGTCGAGTACAAGCCGAATAGATTCAACGCCAGTAAAAAGTTTTCCCATCGTTTTTCAGAGCCAATGAAAAATATTTTGAATTATCATATAAGCTAAAAACAAAAAAAAAAGCTTACGCTCAAACTCATATGCAGGACCTTTCCGGAATATGCAGAAGGTTTATTTTCATATGAATTCAAGGCTTTCATCACAGGTAAATGAGTGGGAGCATGGTCATTATTTCATGATTTTTCTCACATTTGCTCAGCTGTTTTGCTATTCACAATGTTGTTTTACCTCGTGCATATTCTAGAACCGTTGGCATAGGTAATATGTGACAGGGGCTTTTAGTCAATGATTGCTGGGAGTGATTGCGACTAAAGCCCGACCGAAATAACAAACTGTCACTGATTTGAGCCTGAGACCCCGTTCAGATGATACAGCGTTATACCACTTTAAACGAAGTACAGTTTAACAGAAACTAATTTAACGGCGGGTTCAAACGCGACAAGCTGTTACAAAAGAGAACTTTTAAACTGGTTCCAGGGCACGAAAATCTACCTCACAAATTGAAATTCCACTTCCGTGACCGCTTGTCCCGTTCAAACCTGCCGCTAAACTGGTTTATCTTGAACTGGTTTCCGTTAAAGTGGTTCAACGCCGCATATCTGAATGGGGTCTAACATGAATGTCTCTTCGTGTTTGCATAAAAATAATGAAAATCTGTTGTGAAGACCATTCAACTGAAATAGGATTAATCGTAGCAAATAAGATATAATGAAATCAATTGACTATACTCTATTCTGCAATTCCCTTTTTGAGCAAATACGTACTTTATTTCTCAGGTTTTATCAGTGATACATCAAAAGGTCAGCATAGTGCTAGAATGGGCCAGCATAGCTCTATTTAGTTTGTATATTGAACGGAGACACAACTAGCCTTCCGAACCGGCTTTCGAAACTAGTTTAGTGGAAGCCACTTTGAAAGCTAGGTCTGAACGGGGTTTTAGATCACTGCACGTCTCACATGAATGTCTCTTCATGTTTGCACAGAATGATGCCATCTATCATAATCTATTCCCATCTTCGATCAACCATAACTGATGTGTTTATATAGGTGAAAGCTTTATTCCCAAAAGGTGCTAGATACACTTTTTAGCGATTTCGAGAAGATCGTCGGCGAGAACCCGTGGAATCGAACTCGTGAAATTTGAGTTACTTCCACCTCAATAAGTTTTACTTATTCTATGTAATTACAATATAAGAGCACATATAGTCTGTTTCTCCCCCCCCCCTCCTCCTCTCTCACACGGACACACACATACACACGTACACACATACACACACACACACCTATGCGCACGTACGTCACGCACAAAAATAAAAACGATACCCAGAAAACTATACGTTTCACAAAAATAAAGCCGTCTCACACCCACCCACACGCATATGACGCCAACAGACGTATACCCCTGACTACAATGTGTTGGCTAAAAGTGCAGCATTTCATTGTAAATTTAGGCGACTACCATTGTAACATGACTTTAGCGCATTGTTGTACAGTGAACTAACGGGAGAAATTACTTGGACTAAGTAAAAGACTTCCATTCTAGTCTACACAATAGTTAGATGTACACAAAATAAATTTCCTTCCTTCTCATTCTTCAGAGTAATGTTGAACACAGGTGTTCAGCTTGAATGAAGCTGTTTACTTTGTCCAAATTCTTTGTCACTTTTACTACTCACAGCGATGTTAACCTATTCCAACTAAAAACATTTTTCTCTTTGTTGACATTATCCTTGCTTCGATTTTACAGATTTTTGTGTAAGATGATTATTTTGTTTGAAATTTGATTTTATTGCTTTTTGAAACAGACACCTCACATGTTCAGACATTTGTGTCCGCATTAGATATACGCCTGGAGGTAGGAAACATCTTCAACGCCCCCTCCTCCATTCCTGTCCATCATGCTAGTAAGACGATAATAATTCCACTATCAGATTCACGGTGGATGAACAAAGGTATTATCTAAAGAAACAAGAACGTATTTAAAGCAATGGTTACACGTGATTTGGTTGTAAGTCGGTCACCAATGAAATCTTAACTCCGCGCTTGTTTAATGCTTCGATTTGTGTGGTTTAAACTTCATCAGCGACGTAGCGATGATCTAAAAAGACTGCTAGGCCACCGATAAAATTTTATCTCCGCGCTTGTTTAACGTTTCAATTTCTGTAGTTTAAACTTCATCAGCGACTGGGCGATCATCTAAAAAGACTTGCTCGGTCTCCGATGTGATTTTAACTCCGCGCTAGCTAAAACTTCATCAACCATCGATGGATACTCTAAAACGCTTGATCGGTGACAGATGAAATTGACTCTACACTAGCTAAAACTTCATCAGCGACGAGTGAGGATCTTATGAAACTGCCCAGTCACCGATGAAAATTGAACTCCGCACGAGGTAAAATTTCGTCGGCGACCGAGAGATAATCTATAAAGTCTGCTCGGTCACAGATGACATTGTGACTCCGCACTAGGTTAACTTTATGAGCAACCGAGTGATGATCGGAAAAAGTCTGCTTTGTCACCGCGCTTGTTTAAACTTCATTTGGCGACCGGATGATGCTCAATAAAACCTGCTAGGTCACAGATGACATTTTAACTCCGCGCTTGCTAGAATTGTATCAGTGACCGAGCACTGATATTAAAAGCCTGATCGGTCACCGATTAGATATAACTCCGTGCTAGCTGAAAATTTCATTGGCGACCGAGCAATGAGCTAAAAAGCCTACTCGGTCGCCAAATAAATTGTAACTCCGCGCTAGATAAAAGTTCATCAGCAACCGCGCGATGCTCTAAAAAGCATGCCCGGTCACTGATGAAATTTTATATCCACGCTAGCTAAAACTTTATAAGTGACTGAGCGATGATCTAACAAGCCTGCTCAGTCACCGGTGAAATTTTAACACCGTGCTAGCTACAAAAATATATAAAATCAGTAAACAAAAAAAAATGTCTAACTTGTGAAAATAATGAAAATCTGCCTACACGAAACTTAAATGGTTTACTGGGCTTTAATCATAGCAATTAAGATAAATAATGATATATATATTAAAGAGCATTGTTCTCCCTATCAAATATTCAAGAATAGGTGGTATATAAATGACTCCCTTTCCCAGCATCTTGCACAATATTTCAAAAGACTCGATACATTTCGAAGCAGAGAAAAAGAGGTGCACGCTAAATCTGTTTAGAATTCACTGATTTAAGCATGTCTGATCTCAGTGACTCGTGCTCCGCTTACTTCAAATTCCCTCCATCTGCAAATAACTATATACATTGATTGTGTTTTCTCGTTTGACCCCACTTATTGCCCTAACAAAGTCACTCACGGGAATTTAGAAAACGGCTTCGGTTTTGTAAATAGAGGCAATAAGAATGGCAAGGTCAGGAGATTTCGTCACAGGTATAATTTCTCGTCTTCGCTTTTGTGTCGACACATCTTTCGACTCGTTTCGATTTTCATTATAAGGAAAGCCCCCAAGTCCACCGCCTCCGCATTCTCTCTTCTCGCATCCTCCATGTGGATCGCATCCATCTAGCGAGATGGGAATGGGTGTCGGAGGGGTGGTATGGGCAGAAGGGGGTAGACCGCAAACCCCGTAGTCGTCTACAGAATGGTATTAAAATAATAACTTGGGCGTCGTGGTTTGTGTCATACACCAAGCTTAATTGGACAGTCACAGATTGATTCGGGCTTTTTTTTTATGCTGTTTTTCGAGCCTCGTTAACGTCTTTCGGATGGTGACGTAATTGGTCGGTCCCTCTATCTTTACTATTTTTCTGTCGATGGTATTCAGATTTGGACGATATACACGCCGTGTACTCAATCTCTTTCTCCTTCACACACATACACAGTACACACACATACACACACACACACTAACTCTCTCCCATTTCCTATGTATAAGAATGTGCACATAATTATTGTGGACGCGTCGTGGTGTAGTTGTTATGACCATCGCCTTTCAAACAGGGGGTCGCGGTTCGGAACCCATCCAAGATGGGAATGTATCCATATTGTACTGCACTCAATCCAGGTAAGGTGAATGGGTACTGCTTATGAAGAATAATGCAGTGAGCACAAATTGGTCGTTTTATTATAAGTGGGTTATAATGCACTTTATCAATGTTGTGCATCATAATCATTATTATTATTATCACGAAATCATTGCACAGTATCATATTTCATTTTTTTAAATCAAAATGCTTGATATTAGAAATACTTCATCTTTATTGGAAAGTATCCTCCCCCCCCCCCCCCCAATCTTGAGCCACCCTGCCCCGCCATCTATAAACAAACGTTACGCCAATGTACAAACCACTCCACCAGATTCCTTGTTTAAAGAACATAAATCCCTGCATCGAAAGAGAAGATCAGCGTCAGATCCAGGATTTGTCGGTACACACTTAGAAATTGAGATACAGCATTGCACCTTTAAAGGTGGCGCGCACACAAATGCTATATTGGGAGCACCTTATTTCAGTGCAATATTGCACCTTTTTGGTGAAAAATCGGACCACAAAGGCATGATTTTGCATTTTACAGGGTGCTCATGGGGATTCGAACCCGCGTCTTTAAGAACGTTGGATTTCTTGGTTATTCCCACACTATGATGCATAAACGGTTCAAACATGAACTCAATTACACAAGCATATTGAGGCTGTCAAAAGATACTATATGACACTTTTAAGGCAGTTTGCACCATTTATGAACACAATATTGCACTGTTTCGAATTTTGCCGCCGATTGCACCTTTTTGCGAATGTTTGCACCATTTGTGCACCCTTCTTTCTAAGTGTGTATGGTGGGGGATGTTGTTAAAGAAAATTGAAAAGCTTCACTTCCAAGCGGTGGGTTGAAAACAGCCAATGGTATTTTAGAATGCCAATACGCAAATGTATGTTGTTTCCGTGATTAAATGTTTTGATATCTACTGCTGATAAACATACAAAATCACATATATATACATATATACCCATACTTTGCTGAACTCTAAAGCTTGTCAAACAAACAAAAAACCGTGTGATCATAATGCCGACTCACACCTTTGCGTTCTAAGCCTGCGTCGGCTCAGCGTCGGCTCAGCGTCGGCTCATCGAGCGCACAGCATACGCTGATTAGAGTGCGGACTGACGTTTGGGTCAGTCCATCGCATGACCTGCGTCTAATCTGCTAGAACAGACCCTTGGGTTTCGTTGTGCGCATACACATAGGGTGACTTCAAGTACGGTGTTCGGTGTTGGTGTTGGTGTTGAGAGAGCAAAACGGTCCGTAAACCAAGCTCCAACACCGTCGGTCAGTTTACAGAAGTGATACAGAAACGACCGGAAATACGTCAGAATCTTGTGAGGTCTACTCCAAACACCGACAGACTTCCAGTTTGGTGTTGAGGCTGGTGTTGGTTTTGCTGCAACACCAACACCAGCGTTCAACACCGTACTTGAAGTCACCCACTGAGTGATACAGGGTGTACGTTGTGTGTCTCATTGTGTGTCTGCATAGAGCAATGCTGTATGTGTATGATGTAGTCACACAATGCATACCCATCATGCTCTACGCACGCACACACCGAAAGTCTAGGTTTGTGCTTTCAAACTAGCGTGCGGCCTTATGCGTCAGGGGAGCGTTTTTATTTTTCAGGCTTAAATAACACAAATGTGTGAGTTGGTCTTTGAGCCCCGGTCACATAGGACCCCGGATGCAACACGATTCACCCCGACTCGTTTTTCTGAGGCAGTTAAGTGTGGATTAACAAAGAGTCGGGGTGAATCGTGTTGCTTCCGGAGTCCTATGTGACCGGGGCTTTAGGGGGGAAGGGGTGAAAGGGTGAAGGGGTGAAGAGGCAGTGAGTCCCTATATTATATGCCCCACCAAGGAATTCGCGTGCGGATAAAACAAAGGAGAATAACATCTAAAGACATGAGTCGAGCTGTCGAAGGGGGATCGCCAGTGGCTACACTCCTCATTCTTGTGACAAACATCTGCTACACCCGATACCATCCAGCGTCTCCATCAACACGCGTGCATGGAAACCACTTTTAAAGGTTGAATACTTCTTTTGCAGCCTAAAATTTGACTTTCAAAGATTGCTGTGTTATGTTGTGAGTATTAAATGTTAGAACTTATGACCAATCCGTTAAGCACAAAGATTGGTCATGATAGGCGCATTTATAGTTATTCCAATAACAATTCTTCTATTCGGGCCTCGAACTAATGGACCGTGCATTCAAAATTCAAAACAGCCGGTAAGCCCTCGTTGACCAATAGCGCAAGAGTCTCTCTCAGTGCGGATTCCGCATGGTGTGGTAGTGTACTGAAGTACGCACTGTATGTTATCTTATGTTTTTTGTGTATGTGGTACCGTAATACGCTAGGAGTATCGCGATACCGTTGGTGTCAAGATGAATTATTATAGAATAGATTTTTATTTAAATCAAATATTCTGGACTACATTCGACCAAAATACTTCATAGAGGTTGTTATTTTGGCATATCTGAGGTACACAACAAGTTTTAAGCATAACCGTAATGTGTGCAAATGTAGTTTTCTACCTTTAAAGGAAGTGTTCTTCTTTTGCATACATAACAAAATAACAGTGCTGACACTTGATTGGGAGTTGGAATTGATCGACTCGGGTCAGTGGAAAGGCCCTGAACTAGTCTGCAGGCACAGACCAATGGGTTTCGGTGTGTTCATATGCAGAGCATGATTCAGGGTCTGTGATTGGAGACTACATGACTTTCACCATTGCTTCTATAATATGCACTTTAGAACCCGGAACCAAGAGTCTGTACTCGCAGACTAGCCCTGAATCGACTTTGCACTGAGATGGGTTGCTGCAACAATAAAATGAGGATCGATAATGACAATTCAGAATTTTTGGTACATTACACACTATGCAACACCTCCTTCAGCATAAGGGCATCAAGGATTTTGGTCTTCACCTAATTTAGCGCCGAATTTGGCGCCTTTTTAACCTAAAATTTGGGGGGCCCCAGGCTCTTTCCCGGGGGTAGCTCCCCAAAGGCCCCTCTAAGGTGCGCGCATGTTGAGTGTTAGGACCTCTCCGAATGATACTGTAAAGAACACCTGAGCCCCGTCACATAAAAGAGATACATTCAATTTTGCGATGAATCACAATTTTGTTAGATGATTTGCCACAGACTACTGATTTATATTGATGGTACGATTCATTTGATTTTTTTATGTTACGACCCCCTGATGGTTGGAGCTAGAAAGACTTTGCGACGTGCCAAGGTTTAGGCTAAATATCTAACAGTACTGTATTTTGGATGGACATGTGTATATGATGGATTTGAAAAAAAAGGTAATTTTCGTAGATATATATAATAATTTCTTTTTTTTGGGTGTTGGTGAGGTTATTGCTTAGTTTGATATCTTTATTTTTGCTTCATCTCTTCAGCTCAAAGACTTAGATGTATGAAATCCAAGGTTAGAATTTAAACATAATCCCCTTGGCGAAAACGGTATCGAAGATTTTCTAAGAAAGCAATTTTCGACTGACATTTCAACAAAGACGAAAACATAAACATGAAACTTCTGACGTCGTTATAAAAGATTGAAAGTCATTAGAAACTTTACAGAGCGAAACAAACATGGACGGGTTTCGTGACCACCCTTCCAACCCATGGGTATACTTAAAATTAATAGTCCTAGATAAACCAAACTGCCCATGTGGTCAAAGATTATTAGTCTCAATTAGAGAGAAAGACAACTGTTTTAGTAGATGCCGTATGTCCAGCTAACCTATTGGGATGCAATGCGTGTAATTATCAGCGGGATCGTGACTACAAATTTAATCAACTTTGGAAACAGGGTTTTTGGGGTGGGGCATTGACTTTATTTGACAGCTTTATTTCGTTTCATTCCTTCAGTTCAAAGATTTTTATGTACGAGAATCCCAGGTTTTAATTTAAACAACTACCTTTGTAAAACGGTATTGAAGGTTTTCTATGAGAGCACTGTTCGACTGACATGCCATCACAGACGAAAACATAAACATGAAACTTCTTATATACTTCGTATTAAAAGATTAAAAGTCATTCGAAATTTTACAGAGCGAAACAAACATGGACAGTTTCGTGACCACCCTTCCAACTCATGGGTATACTTAAAATTAATAGTACTAGATAAACCAAACTGCCCATGTGGTCAAAGATTATTAGTCTCAATTAGGGAGAAAGACAACTGTTTTAGTAGATGCCGTATGTCCAGTTAACCTATTGGGATGTAATGCGTGTAATTATCAGCAGGATCGTGACTACAAATTTAATCAAATTTGGAAACAGTTAAATCGAGATTATCATGCTGTGTTCAGGGAAATACACACGCAAGTCCATAAACAAGACGCAGATTAGGAGTGGTCTTCCAGAACGTCGGGCACAGTACTAGATTTCGACAAGTCGCGCACTGCAATTTTGATTAAGCTAACGCACTTTGGTAACGTGGGGAGCGATGGAGTTGCAGTGGCGCAGTCCGCGGTTCGGATCATCCAGGCGCCAGATGAGAAAGGGAGGTCTCCAGTCGTCCTTTTTCAGTCAAGGTCGAGTGAGTTTCAACCCCGCCAATTTCGTCCATCTGGTCTCGAAAGGATTGGGCTCGAAAGTAATGATCTTCAAGGATCTGGGCTCGCATTACAAGACGGGGAAAGAGATATCAATTATAGGGAAGAGGGAAATAGGTCCATAATGACATAATACTCCAATCACGCTATTGTGTCGTTGTGGGAAACCGCGGGGAGGCAAATTAGTTTTGACATTGAGGGAAAGGAGGTGAAAGTGAGGAATACAATCTGCCAGATCCTACCGCGTCCTAGTATGTGTCGGTTGGGAAGATCCGAGGCGCCAACATTTAGATGGATTTTTTTTTCGTTGCGTGACTGGTGTTTTCATATCTACTGCTGACAGACATAAACGTACACATGTGTGTTCATACGTACACGGACATGAAAACCACACGTAAATATAAACTCGCACAAATACGTTCATAGACATTCACATACACAGACATAAACGCACACGTAGTACGCATATCTACCACATATACACACAAACGCACAAACGGATGACAGGTGTGCATACGTACACAGGCATTGAAACACACCCGAACTTACACACGCATACATACAAACATACACATGTGCTGAGAGACACTCACATACATAGACACACACAAAGACATACATCGTAGACACACGCACACACTTACATGTACACAGCGTGACGAACACGCACGTGCACACATAAACAATAAACATGGACATCCACAATCGTACGCACAAACTCGCACTCACATATTCAACCACACATAATTACACACACGCACACTACGACACACAGTTCACACTCTTACACACACACACGCAAACAAACTTACCCACCCACGCATCTGCAAACATAAAACATCCTTGTGTTTCATGAGTTTTGATGATGCTTATTAAGCCATGTGCAGAAATTACATCTTAATTCGTCAATTTTCTTTTCGGCGTCACATTTAGCTCGAAAAGCCGGCAAGATCTTTATAATCTTTAATAGGGTTGCGTTCTTTCATTTACTCAATGATTACAGGCATTAGCAGTTAATTCTTCATTAAAATGCTATACTTCAGATATTTGGTATTTTAGCGCTGAAATATTTCGATGATGGTGAGACATTATGCATACTTTTTTTTTCAAATACCAACGTTTATTGTCAGATTTTGTACCCCCGCATGTTTTTTTTTCTCGATCATGTCCATAAATATTGGTGAAACATATCACTGCAAACATACAGTATTTATTATCCGGACCTTTTTATCTAAAATGTAATTACGATATAGACCAGAAACCCATTTTGAACAAATTGTCAAAATATAGATAAAAGACGCTATGATCTATTTCCGTAAAATTAAGTCGAACGCTAATTCAATTGTCCTTTGTTATATCATTTTACCATGTAAGTCCTTCCGTAAAATAATGCTCCATAGATTCTACGCCTAAACATTTCAAATAACGTTATTTAAATATGTGGCACGGTTGAAAACAAACTTATTTCATCTAACCCTAAAACAAGTAATGCACAAACTTAAGCGGAAACGGATAATGTTTGGTATTTCTTATTCTAACTATTCAACCATTTAGATGCATTTGAAAACGGAATGTAACCTATACACGATATAAACTATTTCCATAAAATAAAATGGGCCGTGGGACAATAGGTTCGTACGCCATGGATTGAATTGTGCGGACATAACAATCACAAGCCGACTCCTATTTGAATAGCGTTACAAAGTAGCCATGAATTAGCGTTCGACTTAATTCCCTGGAAAAAGATTACATTGTGTTCCAAGGATAGTAAACGATCACTTTTCCATCAATTTCCCTAAAGATGAAATAATCTCTTTGTATTACATGCTAAAGAGATTAGATTACCAAGATTCCCCACGAGGTTGACACGTTCCATTTTCACATTTTTGCGATATTATTGAAAACCTCTTTTTGTCCCGG
Organism: Temnopleurus reevesii; assembly: GCA_036244855.1. Classification (NCBI taxonomy): domain Eukaryota; kingdom Metazoa; phylum Echinodermata; class Echinoidea; order Temnopleuroida; family Temnopleuridae; genus Temnopleurus; species Temnopleurus reevesii. The sequence continues at coordinate 32,290 of BQKZ01000079.1, forward strand.
TTTGTGAAAATTTGCAAATGTCGAGAGTGATGTAGAATCATCACTTCTTTATGAAAGTGAAACCAAGACTACAAAAGCAGTGGTGTTTACAACAATTCGGTATCTAAACTGTAAACAGAAATGGGTAAAAGTTCATTCAATATTGTGTAAAAAGGCAACATATCGGTTAAGAACAAAATCAATTTTGTGTACAATTTACCATTTTTTACCCAACTTTGTGCAAAATTTTTATCACGGGGCAAAATACAGGGAAACTTATAATGTAACAGGATAAGTTTTTGGCAGTTTTCAAATAAACACGCGATTTAATGCAACTATTAACCTACCATTTTATGTTTTTATTGCAATTCAATTAGGGATGAGTACAATTTGAAAAATATTTTTCATTTTTTACTTTTCTGAACGACAGCCACAATAAATCGAATTTGATGAAGCGTCCCTTATAAATGACACAACTTTGGTGTCGCCATACTCGCGCGAAAGGGTCAATTGCTTCGCACTTCCAAGCCACGACTCCGTGCACAGTTAACGATGGAATTACACGCTAAACGACTTCTCTAATACGTTATCTAAACAAAATATTGGGAAATCAAAGTTAATTTCATCAACACAAACATACATTCCCAGGGTAATTGCTTTGAATTTGAAGTCAACTTCGTGCCCAGAAGCAAACCGTACTTTTTTTTCTTTCATATCGCTTTAATATACTATGCAATTAACTGTAACGGAATGCGCTAAGCATGCCTTAACGTGCAGACGGCAGAACATCACGATTTATGCTCGCTCACACCACGACGCCAATATTTTGGCGCCAACACCATACCAGGGGCAAAATCACGTCTGTCTTGCATAAAACACAATAAATATTAAAAATGGAAAGTATAAAGAGTAAAGTCTGATTGAGACGTCAGTCGAAGAATCCACCAGCATCCCATAATGATAAGAATATCACGGATCGGTGGGGAGCATAATAATACAACATCAATCATGGCGGAGATTTGAGCCACATGGCACGACATGAAAATAGAGCTGTACGTTTGTTGGGACAAGGGGATTTGTAGGTATACCGATAGGCTTTGTAAAAAAAAAAAAAAAAAGGTAAATCCTGGGAGAGTTGGTGAGTTGGAGCGCAAGTGTGGTGTGTGTTTGTTTGTGTGCGTGTGTGCGTGTGTGTGTTTGTGCGTGTTTGCGTGTGTGTGCGTATATGTGTGTGAGGGCCTGTGGTTGTGGGTGTGTAAGTGTGTTTATGCGAGCATGTGCCGTCAAATTGGGACACTATTGTTTTTCAAGTGAGCTTGAGAACCAAGAGCAAACCTTGAGCAATATTTATTGAGACATTCATAACACCTATCCGACAAAGTATTTCCGCATTTTTCCCTTTAAAACCAAACAACATAAACTAGTGAAATACGCTTTCAAACAATTTAATATAACAATATTTCCAGTGCACGGTTCTTTGTAGAGATGATTTCAACTAAAATCGGGACCAGCTCAGAAATAATGTTTCAGTTATTCGCATATTTCAATAAATGACGCAACGGGTGATGAAATTCTGACACTCCTTCGGAAGTCTATCCAAATCTGTTACAAACAAAACACAAATACTTCCCTCTTTTCTCTCCTCATCTCTTAATTTCATTCACAGTCACTTTCTTTTCGGTCACAGTCCTCGCCGCTAAAAATCCTTTCTCATCTCACTTGATAATGCTGGGGGATTTATTTCTCGAATGGAAATGCGCAAATCAAACGAACCCGCATTCATAAACTTGACAATATTGGATAGAAATGCAAATTGCTTTGCACTTGGCACCTAGTACGAAACGGATAAAATCACCCAATTTGCTCGTCCGGGTAAAGGGTTGTTCACACGTGTTGGGTTCAAAACCAACATTCACTGGAAATAAATAATAAGTTAGTCCGGATGACCACATTTGGACTAGTTTGTTTGACTAACTAGTTGGACTAACATAGATTAGTCCAGAATGATTAAGGGCGTTTTGAGAGTCCAGCGACAAACTTAATCTTAGCACGGCGGTATTTCACCAAGATATGAAAGACTTTCAGAACGACTTTAAGAACGACTGGTATCTGCTCCTGCGCCGAGACCGTGCCACATCATCGATCATTGAGCAGAACTGAAACCATTCGTTCTTAAAGTCATTTTGAATCTTATCTTGGTGAAACACCACCCTGGTCACGCTAAACTAACATAAAATTAGTCACTAGACTAATGCAGTTCTGACCAATCATGCTTGACTAGATTACATAATTAGTCCATCGTGTTAGTCCAAATGGAACAATCTGGACTAACTTAGGTTATCAGTCTATTAAAAAAACATACGCTCCATGTGAGCAAAAATGCACTGGGAAAACGTTTGACCAACTTCGAATTCGTTCATTATGCGAGCAAAGTATGCATATCATCGTCAACCAAGCGTTTCCCTTTCATATCTTTGCGCTCAGTGAGCGTATTGAAATACCAAATACGCAAGGAACACGTTGGCTATAAATACAAATGTGGGGCTGGACCTTAATAAACCGATTGAGATATTCAGAGCGGAACAGCAAAGAGAGACACCTGGCGATGTAAAACTTTCTGAGATTAAAATATGCAACCTGCTGGGAGAAGCAGGGCGGATCCAGGGTATGGAGGAGACTGGAGAAAAATTACAAACAGACATAAAAGGCAAGCATGCAAGCAAAATGCACCTTGCATTCTGATTAAGAGTAGACAAGCAAAATAACGTTGACGATTGATTTGTCTTTGACTGTTCTTTCTTCTTTTTGTTTGTAAGAAAAGTAACAAATCCTATCCATTATTTTGGTCGCGATGGGGATGTGGAAGCCGCCCCCCTCCTTTCCATAATTTATGCAATATGAAACAGATGCATCATAATTACAAAAAATACAATATATCTTGATACATAGGTGTTGTTTTCATGCCTTATTTCATACTGTTCTCAAGGCTCAAGCCATTCAACGATTCAATCATTCAATTTCACCGAAATCACGTACGCACCTATGCATTCTGCGTGAAGTCAAAGGCTCGAAATGCAAACTGTTTGAAAATCGTTTAAAATAAGTTGGAAAAACCTGTAAATTCTCGAAGGGATGCAATTCATATCACATACAGTACTCATAAAGTTATGTCCAACATTTAAGGAAATATCATAACCTCCGACGTTTTCCCAATTCTGCTTGCTAAGCTTGGCTTGCGAGACCAATAAGGCCCACCTTTTACTCCCGCTCTCCTATATTTTCTTCTCTTTACAGTGCAATGTTTACCCAATCGATTGGGGGTAATGCTTTCCCTTGTCGAGAAATTACCCCAGCCCATACATCGGCCGCTTTACGCAAATGACAAATATGTCATTTGAAGACCCAATTTGAATACCGAACAAATATCATATTCAGGTCGCCCCCAATCGAGCAGGCGTGGGTCGCGGTCCCTGATATGAATGCCCTCATAAGTTTTTCCTCACTTGAGTCATTTTGATGGGGTAAAAAGAGCAGAAAAAAGCAGAGGGAAATTGTTGGTCTTCAATTGAGATATCATTATTATATTTGCCCTCTCTCACAATAAGGGCTCATTTACGAGGACCTCTTGAGAGGAAGAAAATGTCCCAGAAGCGAAAATGGGTTGATTGGTCATCTGTGTGTGAAATAAACGACCAGTTTCCATTTCATTTGTAGTCCAGTTGAGGACTCTGTGTTCTAATATACCCATCTCTGCGCATTTTCTTGCCCTGAACACAGTGTGTATGGATGTGTATGGCTGTAACAATCCCCAATATTTTTTTCTTCAGTATATCAAGAAAATCTGATCGATTTGATGAATACATGAAGAGAACTGCTGAAATTGCTTATAAAGGCGAGATGTGGGTTAATAAATAAACATTAGCACAACTTAACTAAAAAATGTTTCTGATTCAATTTCTATAGGCAAACCATATCATCCGAACAGAAATGGACTAGACTTTACTGAACAACCGCGGTCGCCCAAAACCGCCCCCCCCCCCCCC
>BQKZ01000079.1:40712-57443 GCA_036244855.1 Temnopleurus reevesii
TGCAGTGGACAGAGCACGTGGAGAATGACATAATTTCGCTTTTAACCGGTTTGAGGTTATCATATTAGTTTTCCCTTGTCTACACAAGTCACGTTGTGCTTTGTTTGTAACATAATATTATTTTAATCATTCATTTTTCCAAATTGACGTTCTTTGCAAGTACTCGATATTCGCTTTAACGGAGTTCTGAGAAAAGCACTAACATCAAAACTATTTTGTCTTGCTCCGAGAACATTCATATTTAAAGAAAATAGGAGACTTTGTTTTAAAGTTGTGATCGAGAGCGATAACATTTACATTGCTATTGTTAGCATACAGCAATTGAACTTGTATTTAAGCATACATATTATAGGCATTTTTTCTGGCCGACCTTACTGAATTAAGTGATTTTCAGTTTAACGTAGTTCTGAGAAAAGCACTAGTATCATAACTATTCCGTCTTGCCCCAAAACATCTAGAAATCGAGAAAATATAGGAGAATTTGTTTTAAAAATTCCCCTTCAGATATCTAATTTGATAACAAAATATACTATAGGAACTTTTCTATCTGTTCTGAATGAATTAAGTAATTTCAGTTTAACGGAGTTCTGAGAAGAGCACTAGTGTCATAACTTTTCTGTCTCGCCTCGAAAACATTGATAAAATAGAATTTATTTGAAAATTGTCTCTAGGGATATTTGATCGAGATCTATTCTTTCTCCTTGTTGCTATTAACAGATGAATTTCATCTCTATAAACAGCAATTTTATCTTTATAAACAGTCGCAACCTTAGATTTATTCTACTCAATGCAAATTGAATTGGAACTGTACCAGACATGTAAGTTACCATGGCAACGACAATATGCGTCACGTTAACATTATCCAAGAAATCTTTCCCGTCCAAATACAAAAGACCTCTTGTGAGGGATTGTTAACATGCTGTATTCATTGTACGCTTAGGAATGAAGGTACAATATTACACATTCTAAGGTGCAAACAAATTCACCACTAGGAGCATGTTTTGGGTTCAATATTGCTAGTTTTTGGTGAAAAATCGAAACATAAAACTATGATTTCGCATTTTGCGGAATGCCCAGAGAATTCGAACCCCCGCCTTCGAGGATGTGAGATCGCATGGCTCTAGCTTATCCGATCCTGTCACGCTCCCATACTTTGACGAGGGAGCAATGACTTCATATAACAACACGATATAAAATATTTCCGCAAAATAAAGGGAGTCATGTACAATGGAACCATACGCCGTGTATTGAACTGTGCGGACACAACAATCACAAGCTGGTTCTGATTTGAATAGCATTACAATGGAGCATTGAATTGGCGTTCGAGTTCATTTTTCGGAAAAAGACTGTATCGTGTTTAACAAAATGTCTGCATGAGGGTGACATGAATACAACAATGCACCATTTTTTCGGTAGTTTGCACCCTTTACGTACCTTTTTTAATGAGCGTGTAAATCAAAATAATACAATATTGCACATTTTCGAGTTTTAGCTGCACATTTCGTCTTTAACACGATATAAACTATTTTCGCAAAATAAAATGGGTCATGGGACAAAAAAATNCTTTTCAAACATTATGTATCATGACCTGTCTTTGTAAATATTTTTGTTTTTCTTGCAAATGATTATAATTTGTTGTTGAAATTGTGAAAATGATATTGAAATGGAAATAAAATAAATCAAATCAAATCAAATCAAACATGCTGTATTCATTGTACACTTATGAACGATGGTACAAGATTGCACCTGTAAATATGTAAACAGATGTAACACTGGGAGCAATATCGCACCATTTTTTGTGAAAAATCGAAACATAAAAATATGATTTTGCATTTTGCGGAGTGCCCAGAGAATTCGAACCCGCGCCTTCGAGGATGTGAGATCGCATGGCCCTAGCTTGTTCGATCCTGTCACGCTCCCATACATTGACGAAGGAGCCTTTATGTATCAAACAGTGACTTCATAATATAACACAGTGTCTGCATGAGGGTGACAGAAATACAATAATGCACAATTTTTCGGTAGTTTGCACCCTTTACGTACCTTTTTTAATGAGCATGTAAATCAAAAGTGCGCAATATTGCACATTTTCGAGTTTTAGCTGCACATTTCGTCTTTAACACGATATAAACTATTTTCGCAAAATAAAATGGGTCATGGGACAAAAAAATCCATACGCCATGTATTGAACTGTGCGAACACAACAGTCACAAGCCGGTTCCGATTTGAATAGCATTACAAAGGAGCATTGAATTGGCGTTCGACTTAGTTTTACGGAAAAAGATTATATCGTTTTCTTTTTTCAAAGGTTCACATTCTTGCACATTTTTTTTTTAGTGTGTAAAATGTGATATTCAGCTCTCATTGCATTCAACCATTTGTCAATTCTGTATTTCTACCGCTATCAAAACATTTTCACACCGGAAAACCTTTTCACTGAGAGCGAACTTGAATATGCTTCCTGCTTGAATTGCGTACTGCAGATGTAAACAAACGCGAAAGAAAAATCCAGACAACGTTTGAAGACACATTTAAGTGACCTTTTGAATGAAACACGGTCACGCTATGTCGAGAAAATTGGCAGAAATTAACTTAAAGTTACAGAATCTGGATTTGTTCACCTATTTGAACAGGCTTTTAATGATTTGAAGATCAAAGCGAGACGGAATATTGATGGATAAATATTATTAACGTGTTGTCGTATTTCTGGCACTGATGAATTTGAAAATCTTATTTCAGCGATCAAACCATTGCTAATTATTGTCATCATTGCATTTGCAATAACTGTTATTTATGTGCATTCATGATAATAAGTTCATAGTTTGACAAATTTAATGTGTAAAATCGTACGTGGTGGAATTTTGCAAGTTTACTACGTATAAGTCGGACTAACAAATAGATGTTTGGTCACTATTTATTTGGACCAGTGTTTGGGAAAGTCTTGGCCAACTTTTTTAAAGAATGTCATATTATTTTGGTCAAATATTTTTTCTTCTCAAAATAGTGAAGCAACAAACCGGACTTGTCGGAGTATAATTAGACAAAATACGTTCTTGGTATCTTAAAATGATAAAAGTTTTTCACAATAATTATGATAATAATGCTATTTATATAGGGCGTGTATCCAGTCTGAAGGGTGCTCAAAGAAGTTGGACATTATCATTACCCTGGCTTCAGCCGTCATCATCTTGGCGCCGAAGCATTTCAAGGAATTCATTCCAGCCAGGTACCCACTCACCTCGCCTGGATTGAGGTAACATGATTTGGATCAATTAATTGCTGAAGGAAATTAACGCCATTGGTGGGACTCGAACCGCGACCCTAGTTGTTTGACAGGCGAGAGTCGTGTCCACTACACCATGGAGCTCCCTCATTTTTAAGAACAACCCATATACATGTATATGTGAACTACATTCAGAAGCATAATAGAAACGAGATATCCTACATCCATGCTCCCAGCTATACATTATACTATTAATGACTGTAGTGTTAACAAAATTGACCAACAAACTGGACGTTAGCACCAAAATTAAGCGAGATATGTAATTTTAGAACAATGCATAACAACGCGTGAGCTACATTCAGAAACATAACGTAGGCGAAATATCCAACGCTCGCAAAGGAGATATACGCTACTATTAAAGAAAGTATTGTTGAAAATATATAGGACTATCTATCGATTTGATGAGACTTTCGTGGGCGTTTAACGGTGGATATTCCGATAACAGCATCGGTATCGATATCAGGATGACGGATGGTCGTATTGAAATACCTTCTATTTGTAAAGAAAATAAAGGTTAAATAAACCCCCGAATGTTGCGATAAAGCGGGAAAACTTATCTAGGACCTTTGAAAAGATCATTTGTAGCAGTTGGATAAATCCCCGGGACGATTTCTTGATTCGCGTGGCAGGGAAATTCGCATCCTTCTTTCTCGGCAAAAGCGTCGTGGGTTTTTGGTTCGCAGAAGTTTCTATTCACGATTCCAAAGTTGATCCCCATTAGTCCCACGTATCGCTTTTGTAAGTACCGATTATTCCCTGAAGGTCATTGCTTTTGCATATGAAATATAGACTGGGAAAATCCCAACTTCGTGTTTAAGTAAATCAACTTTATCAAGTTTATGTATTAGGGCGGCTATGAATTTACCATAAAAGGTTATCTTGCCCTTTGAAACGGGATGGTAGCTGCAGTAAACTGACACATTCGTAGCACCAGCCTCCTCTTCTATTTCTACTTCTACATAGTGTATAAAAATACACTTTTGAAAGATCTGTTCAAAAATTAATTTCCATCTATCATCAGAGGATGTTTATCTTTTTAACACCCTGGACATTAAAAGTCAGTGTTCACCCAAGCATGATTGAAAGTTTATTAAGTAAGTGACAGAAACTTGAAAGTGTAAAGTTTCTGCTGAATACTCATTTCAGGGGCGGATCCAGGACTTTTTAGAAGGGGGGGGGGCGTGGCACATGTGTCGATTTGTTTCGGAAAAAAATGAAAATTAAATTTATTTAAATACGATTTCCCGGCATCTAAAACCATATTTCTAATATATATATATACTGTATATATTAAGTGAGTGATATACCGCCAAATTCTCTCTCTTTTTCCCCATTTTCTTTCATTTTTTTGCCGAAAAATAGGGGGCGTGCACCGGGACGCCCCCCTGGATCCGCTAATGCATTTAACGTCTGATCAGCATCGTAATGAGGAGCACTTTTATGAGGTAGTGCTTTGTGCTCTAACACATTTTTTTTCTAAATCAATGTTTTGCAGCAACCCAACATTCCCGAATCCCGAATCAGATCGAGTGAACATGAAACACGTCTTTCGGAGAAGTTACATTTGTATCATCCACAATAATCACAGATTGCTGCCCCGTTCACAAACAGTACATGTACTAACCAGGTTTGCACATTACTCATGTTCTTTTCTAAATCAATGTTTTGCAGAAACCCAACATTCCCGAAAGTTCAATCAGATCGAGTGAACATGAAACACGTCTTTCGGAGAAGTTACATTTGTATCATCCACAATAATCACAGATCCACCTCCAGCTTGGTGTTCCATTGCTGCCCCGTTCACAAACAGTACATGTACTAACCCGGTTTGCACATTATTCATGTTCTTTTCTAAATCAATGTTTTGCAGAAACCCAACATTCCCGAAAGTTCAATCAGATCGAGTGAACATGAAACACGTCTTTCGAAGAAGTTACATTTGTATCACCAACAATAATCTCAGATCCACCTACAGCGGCCTGGGAGGTGTTTCACCAAATCGTTCTTAAAGTTACGCACGACTTTACGTTCGACTGGTATCAGTTCTTGCGCTGAATGCACGTTATAATGCGAACCATTACGCACAAGAAGGGGTACCAGTCGAACGTAAATCGTGTCCCATTGCTGCCCCGTTCACAAACAGTACATACAAACCCAGTCTGCACATTACTCAGAGAACTTATAGCATTTCCAGCCACCAATCCCACCTTATTCCTTATTGAATCATCTACGACTCTATTTTTTTTTAGGAATCTCAATGTGATGGTTATAAAATATGTGACAAAGTTTCCAACGCTTCGCACTTTTTAGAGTGTATAGATATTGATAGGTAGTCTCTTTCCCATGTCCAATCCAAATGTTCACTTTTCAAAATTGAAACAAAAAACATGACTCCCTCCAAGCGTGTGGCTAGGGTTGGCGCAAGGGTCATATGCCCACTTAAAAATGTGAAAAAAAAAAGTGAAAAATAGACAAAAAGTATGCGGGACAGAGGGGTTTGTCCCTCGTATTATATTTTAGAGTCAATTTAAAAACCTGTAGCTTATTTGTTACCGATTCCAATTTTTTCATAATGAAATACCGAACTCATCGCAGCACTATTAACCCTAAATTGAGCCTCAAACGACCACACTGATGCTTCAATATCCAATATACCTAATCAAACACAGCGAAGTAGACAACCATCACAAAACCGCAGTTATTCCGACAAAATATGAACAGATATTGAATTAAAACCGCAAAACAACATCAGGCCTAAACTTAACTCGGTAAAGATATGAAGTGATGACCGCATGGTTATTTGGACATTTGATGAGTAGAAATATAAAAAGTATATATTGACTTTCGTCGTTGGATGTGCAATAATTTAAGCTGTCTGGGACAGTCATCAATCGACTTGAGTTGGTTCCTGCGCTGCGGGTTCGAGCCCTGCTCGCATCTTTCGGATGGTGACGCTGGAGGTCGGTCCCCTTTTTTCTCTTATTATATTCAAATTTGAAGAAAACGCGCTTTCTCTCTCTCTCTGTTTCTCTCTTTGTTGAGCAATCTTTTGGAAAACATGTTCTAATTACAGGGATCCTAAAAGTGATTATAATGAATTGATTTGCCTATTTATGTTAATGATCTTTTCTATATCCAGACAATTTCTTGTAAGAGGTTTGGATAATCATTTTGACCGGATTCGACTGAAAAATTATGTATTTTCATCAAATTTAAGAATAATTTTCCAACATCTTTGTGGCTGTAAATGGGTGTGAATTCTCACCTGACTTAAGAAGAAATAAGGATAGATATTGAAACATCCTTTTTGGTTTGCCGGTTATTGTATTGAATAAACAATTACCCGTGCTGCGACATGCTAACTGAACACAATATCACCTTCCTCTGGTGCGGGCGCACTGGAAAATCGTTTTAATTTCACGTCATTTTGTTCAACGGCCATTTCTATGTTACCAAACACGGAAGCGGTGATTGATACTGTGCATGTGTTTTCTGGCAATTTCAATAGTCCTGATAGTGGCATTTCTCGGGTTCTAATTTGAAATCGAGAGGAATGATTTTGGAAAGAGATTTGTCTGATGCAAGCGACGCGAGTGGGCGCATGTGTGTGGGTATGAGCATGCGTGTGCATGTGTGCGTGGGGGTGTCTGGGTGTCGGTGTGGTTGTGTGTATGTTCGTGCAACGGTACGTGGGGAATATAGAGGTAGGTGGAGATATTTTGTTTGACATGAGGTGATGATTAGAAGAAAAAAAAACAGGTACATGCAGAGTGGCATATGGAATAGATAAAAATATAAGGAATTAGTTTGTATGTGTGTGTATGTGTGTGTTTGTGTGAGTGAGAGAGAGAGAGAAAGAAAGAGAGATAGAGAGAGTGGGAGGGAGTGTGTGAGTGGATAGTAATAGATGAAGTGAATGCCGGTATGGGAGTTTGAATATGTGAGTGTAAGTTTATGGTGGTGAATATGTGCATGAAGTGTGTTTGTGTGTTTGTTTGTTTGTGTGTGTGTGTGTGTGTGTGTGTGTGTGTGAGGAGGAGAGGTAGGGATGGATAGAAAAAAAATGAGTGAATGACGGCATAAGATTTTCAATATATGAGTGTGAGTTCACAAGGGCGTATGTGTACATGATGTGTGCATATGTGAGTGTGCATGAGAGAGAGAGAGAGAGAGAGAGAGAGAGAGAGAGAGAGAGAGAGATGGAGAGAGAAATAGAGAGAGAGAAAGAATGGTATGGAGAAATAATGGAGATGAATGAACAGTCTTGACATATAGACAGATAGTAAATGATCGACTAAGGAAGGAGATAGTGTAAAAGAACTAGAGGTAAATTCATGTGAATATTGCAGCCCCCCCCCCCCTCCCCCACACACACACATACAAAAACGGCTCTTGGGGAGTTCTTGACTGAGGCGCCGTGGCGTGCGCCTGAAATCAAGCTGTTCGGGACAGTCATAGACTTGGGTTAGTTCCTGCATGTGGGTTCGAATCCTGGTCGCATACCGTCTTTCGGATGGAGATCCTCTTTCTCCCTTCTTCTTCTGGCGTAAATATTCAGAATTGAATGATACACGCCTCTAAACTACATCCTTTCCTTTCCTTTCTGGAGTTGTACAGAAAAGGAAGACTTCGAGGAAATGATTGACGGAATATGTATCAAGATAACTCTCAGTTTGGGATTTTGATCTATAATATATCATTTTGTGAAAATACTACACATAAAACACAAACCCCGAAACACCAAGACAAGCACAAATTAAAAAAGCAAAAAAAAAATGTATATTATTGCATATTCTTGGAAAATACATTCCAGATGCAATACAAATTTCTGTCAAAGGATGAAATGGTGAAAAAGCAATAATCCGAAATATGAGACATGCTTCCAAGAAGAAATCAGACATAATAACAACGTAATGAACATGACTAAACCAATAAAATATCCTCCATTCCATTACTCTGAAACCAGTTCAAGTTATAAGTGACATGATAACAGACACGCATGATAAAAGGCTAATAAAAAGACATAACGAGGGGCCCACTTTGATTGCAAACTTGTTTTATGTTACAGGCCCACTTTTCACGGAAATGAAAATAAATCTCAATAAAAACATCGCAAATACTTTTCCCTATTTCCATTCTATGCAGCTATAGGGATTTCGTGGAAAGTCGCGCGCTTTTTAGGGCATCCCCTTCTATTTTCGCGCGAATTTGAATGACCGGAAGGAGACAATGCCCCCTGTCTACATTCTGTTCCGGGTTAAGCAAATTTACACGTGATCAATAAGGGTCGTAATTCAATCACCGTGTCGTATTGATTCGAATTTGCAATTTCGCCTCCTGGGTCCCGTAACATAAAATTTTCCAGTCGATCGTACGATTTATATCAATTGCAAGTCAATGGGAAATCATGTACTAAACTTTGCGATTGATTGAAAACTTGTTTTATGTTACAGAGCCCTGGTGCGCTGGTAATGGGTTTTTATTTCGATGGAAAGAAGGTAGCAGAATAAAAATTAACTTGATTTTACATGACGTATTTACCTCACTAAAGGGTTATTTCAGCTCAAGGGGGTGCATATAGGGGATGTTGAGTGAATTTAGCAAAAAATATCACTTTTTACAGTTGTTTCTAGGAAAAATAATGTCTATAGATCGTGGATCTATGCTTGCATTCTATCAATTGAAAGCAGACAAGAATTTCCTGCAATTTTATGTCGACCCACCTTTCTAATGAAGTTGATCTTATTCGATATTTACAATACTTTATAGCAAAATACATAAACACTAATTGATTCGTTCAAATCGATGATAATATTTGTTATTGTATGATATTTGGCGTCAATAAACTACACTCTTACTACGCTCAAGTTTTCGACAAAAAAATTGACATTTGCCAGAACAACAGCAACAGCAAAAAAATAAAAATGACTTTGATCTTTAAAATCTAGATGTTATAAAAATATTGGATTTCTAAATGTAGATATCGTAAATTCCATGAATGGCTTAAGTGTTTTTTTTATCAAATAACTGTGAAAATGGGTTTCAATTTGACATTCAATTACTCATTAGTACTCATACAAAGGCATCTCGATGAAGTAAATCATTTAGTTTATTGTATTTCATCACGGTGACACTAGCATCAGCTATATACAGCTGTTCTGAGCAATTCTGTGCGTAAGTGAATAGACACTTGCAACCAAAGACCTTACACTGTTACTCGAATTGTACAATAGCATTCTCGCAAATGGAAGTGGACTAATTAAAGTAATGTTATCTACAATCAATCGAATTTCCCCTCTGGCCGAAAGCTCGTGTTTTTGGGAAAGTTTACTATCCTTTTAGATACCTTTTTTTTAAATCAAGCTTTATAGTGATATGTTATCAATCTGTCGTATCGCTATCACGGTTTGAGGAAGTCGATGCGTTTAGAAAACGAAATTAGAAAAGTTTTATCATTGAAGAGAGTTAATCAGTTGTCTCACAATGTGCACACATAGAACGTTAGTAGAATGACGTTTCGGCTGCTGTATACTGCTAGCCTTCATCAGACTATAATGAGCATAGACCACGCTGCGCACGCTTTACATTGACACGGGAGAGGCCCGGAGCGATCGGATGCACGCTATTGTTCCTCGCATCGTCAATGGTTGTTGCTATAGTTTTGTTGTTGCTTGTTGTTTTTCTTTTAGATGTTGTCTATACAATTCTCAAATTAATCAAACAATGAAATACTCCCCTTTTTCTTTCTTGATTTTTTTACAGATAAAAGAGAAATTGAAATAGCTGTGTAAACTTTTGCCTAACTATTTTAGGAGTCAAATTATTGAAAAGGATGCTTAACAGCCCAAAGAAGAGAGAATATATTTGTTTTTGTGTATTGTGTGAGTGTGAGTGCGCGCGCGTTTGTAAAATAGTTTGTGTGTGCGTGCGTGCGTGTGCGTGTGTGTGTGTGTGTGTGTATGTGTGTGTGTGTGTGTGTGTGTGTTGGGTGGGTGTATGTGTATGTATGAACGTATATGTACTCTTGTGTGTGTGTGTTTTAACAGCTGCAATCGCTGCAGTCACCGTGACTTTGAAAGTTGGTAGTCACGTGACACGAATGGTGATCACGAGACCGTGTCTATGGCGCCTCAAGTCACACTTGGCTAGGCGCTACTTTTGGTAATCAATTGAGAAAGCGGTACACAATCACACAAAACAAAGAGCCTTACTATCGAGCTCTTACATTGGTGTGCACAAACGAACTTTTCTTCCCTGTTATTCTCCAAAGAAGTCAAAGAAATTAACATGTGCCGCACATGTTCGCTGAATGAACAGGTATGCTACTTTCTCTTATGTTAAGGCTTGAAGTCTGTAACGGGAATCCAGTTTATTTGTTAGTTCTGCTGCAAAGAAATCAAAGAAATGTAGAACAGGGCCCCGTAACATAAAGCTTTACAATCGATCGTACGACTGATATCAATCGTAAGTCTATTGAAAGCCATGTACTAAATATTTGCATTTTATCGTAATATCTTTTATGTTACAGACCCCAAATGCCAAACCCGTTTGCTGAATGTCAGGGAAGTTTATTTTTTATCTGCATTTTGAAAGCGTGAATGGGAATTGTTTGATTTGTCCAGTTTCTTTGCCCTTTGATATCACACTCATGGAATGGTCGTGAAAGCGTCGTGGCGCAACGGCTCTGACTCTCGCTTTGCAATCAAAGGGTCGTAGGTTGGAATCCCACATATTTCGTTAATTTTCTTCAGCAAGTAATCAATCCTCAAGTATTCTTGAATTCTGGAATTGTTCTGCTCTTAATTTGTATTATATATTATATTTCAATTGAAATGTCATTTTACCTTGTGTATTCTGCTAATGGTACGGCCCCAATATAAACCAGGATCTACATCTGTTTGGGTATTTACCGTGTTGAAATAACATTTTATCTATCTATCTATATATAATTGTGCTGCAATCGACCCAGGTGAGGTAAATATGGACAGTGGAAAATAATGTTTGGGGGTGCAAGGCGCCATAGTGGCTGCCAGCAAGTGCCTGATGTAAACGTTCAGCGCTATAAACACTGATAATGTGGGCCTTTGCGCTTTATTTACAAGTGATCATAGCTATACAAGTGATCATCATCATTATCATAGTGGATGCAGAGTTAAGCATTCTCTGATTATATTGTCAATAATACAATGACTGACTTTCAAAGTGCAGCCGAAAGCCCGGATACGTTCAAGCGACCCTAATCTAGCGATAATAAAGGGGGTTTTAACAGCTGGTGACAGCAAAATGGCCTCCCGGCTAATGACACGTAAAATTTAAGAGGAAGACGACACGCTATTTGGAATAATGCACCGATGATATTGCTAAATCGCTTTTTAATGACGACCTGGAATTTGAACTATCTGCTCAGATAATTGTGCTGAATACTTCAATAGTTCCCCTTTTGAACCGTGTGATCGTTAAAATTGTGGTCGGTAGTTTAAGATGGAGACAGAACTTCCCTAATGAGAACACTAATTTCGACAGAAACTGGATATGTCTCTGGCTTGTTGCGGTTAAGCGACTGGGTGGCCATTTTACCACTCTTTGAACAATATCAATTCACCATTATGCCTCATATGAATGAAAAGATCAATTCAAGGTTAATACACACTACCCAAACGGCGAGTTTGAGTGGTATGGCCGCCGTGCGACGGCTTCAATCTTTTATACGGCGGGTATGGGTCAATGGTATATCTAGTTCATATAGAGAGAGATCAGTGGATGAGAACCATCACATTGAGCCTGATCTTTAACTTGATGGTGATGTTCTATGGCTCCCAGAGATACCAACCATTCCGGAATATCCATGAGGATATATGACAACAACCCATTCTCTTATCATGAAATCCTTGAATTCATGATGAAGTACACTTCATGTTCTTTCCGGAATGGTTGGCATCTCTGGACCTCCTGTGTAAATCATACATACAAAGTATACTACAGAGATAGATTTTTAAAAAATCTGCACTTACCAAAAATGTTTCCCTTTTCCCCAATGAGTTGTAGCTAGCTTGAAATAGCGGATCTCTGAAAACATAAACAAAAATCATGTGTTAGATCTTTAAAAAATTAAAACCCATTATGAGAAGAACTTTGGGAAATATTACATTTATCTACGGTAGATATGAAATTACTATTGATGTACATTACATTCGATTATTATGGTATATTTCTATTTGGAAGACACGTAAACCAAATAATCATATACACATATCTCGGTAGTCCATTCTTCCGCCCATCACCCTTTCCCCCTCCCCTTGATTGGCAAAGGGTATTAACCTTGAGTCGTTTTATTCTGTAGAGGTGATGGTTTGGTTGTTTGTTCTTTGCATGGCATTTTCAGCTCAGTCAAACGGCGGGAAGACCACGGTTTTTTTTAACACCGCCCCCTGATTGGTTCATTCTGGATCCGCCCATGAAAGATACGATCTCTAGTAGATATGAACGCATTACATTACATAAAAGACTACGATTCTAAACATTTTGTGTTTTTAAGATATCTCCCATTTAGTTGATTTATTTCACCTAGATCATGAGCTCCTATAAAAAAAAAACAATAGACAGTGATTGATGTCTATTCATTTTCTATTCAAGTCACCTGCTACGTATTGTTTCTGCTCATGAACTTATCCATTAAAGGTAAGGTTGGGCATGTTTTCATAATAAAGATCTCCAATGAATTGGACGTCGGTATTTCGGGATAAATCGGGAGAATCTCGTCGAAGTCGTGACATGTGACAGAATGATATGGACTCTCCATAAATCTCCAGAAATTTGATCTGAAAAGTGGGAAATTAACTATTCTTCATCTCTTTGTGTGTACTAACCCAGCAAACATGAAAAGTCCGATACATGATTTTAAAACGTTTTCATTTTGTTTACGTACGTCTTTGTTTATTATTGACTTTATAAGTAAAAAAAAGAAAAGAAAAAAAAGGTCCTTTAAAACACTTTATAGACGTTTTTTGTACGTTGACTTATAGAAAGTTTGAGAAATGTACCCTTCAAAGCGTAAACGAAATGATTAAAAAACGTCCATATTGTCGATTACAAATATTGATATTTTCACGTCTACTTAGTCGTTTTCTGAAGGGCTTAGAGTGTCCATAAAAAAAAATTCTCAAAACGTTTTCGCAAAATCGTCTAAGCAACCAAATAAACTCATATTGGACGTTTCCAATTCGGTTAATTGTTAGCCTTGGAATGTGCCCTTTAAAGGCCAATTAACACCTTTGCTTCTTATACCCTGCGTCGAACCAGCGAATTTGAAAATTAAAAACGCTCCCAAAGCGCACAGACGATGGACTGACGTTCGGCTTGCGCTCAAGGAGCGTACACCAAACTTCGGTCCTCAATATGAACTGCGTTTTTGTGCATCCAGGGAGCGTTTTTAATTTTCAAAAGCGATGAACACGATATAATCTATTTCCGAAAAATTAAGTTGACCGCCAGTTCAATGCTTCTTTGTAATTTTATTAAAGTCGGAACCGGCTTGTGATTGCGTGATTGCCTTGTCCGCACAGTTCAATACACGGCGTACGGCTCTTTTGTCAAAGATTTAAAGGCGTTTCTCATTCAATTCTCATTTGCTGCCCCATCGTAGGCTAAAAACGCAAACGTGTAAGCCGGCCTTTAAAGACCGAAGATCACGAAGCCAAGGTCACGGCAATCAATAATGAATGGAATTAACGGAGCAGTGAAGAGGGTTTAGTAGCTATCCTAAACGATCTTACCACCTTGCTCCCAGGCCTCTCTATAGCGCCAGGCGCTCCATCAATTTCACACGAGCTCTCCATCATCTGTTCGTGACTCGGTCACACATAGCGGTGTTTTCACTATTGTAGTGTTTTCACTGTAGTTTAAAGTGCTCTCACAGTGTTTTTAAGGTGTTTTCACAGTGCTTTCACGGTATTTTCATAATGCTTTTACAGTGTTTTCACAGTGTCGTCACAGTGTGTTTGCTATGTTTAGTGTACTTTCACGGTGCTTACAGTGTTTTCACGGTATTAACAGAGTGTTTTCACAGTGATTTTACGGTGTTTTCTCAGTGTTTCTTACCACCTTGCTCCCGGGCTTCTAGCGCCAGGTGCTCCATCAAATTTACACGAGCTCTCCATCATCTGTTCGTGACGCGATTACACTATGCGGTCAGTATCCACGTTTTTCAGCTGGGGAAAATTGCATAGTGCTCTACATTGTTTTTTTTTGCAGTGTTTTCACTGTATTTTTACAGTTTTATCACAGCGTTTATACAGTGTTTTCATTATTTTTACAGCGTTTTCACGGTGTTTTCACACAATAAATTTAAATACTCACATTCAACTGTATGAAATTTATCTCTTTGACATCATTGTTCATAATGTATTTGATCGGTGCTTTTTTCATGCTGTAAATGTTCGGTTCAGACTGGCACAACGCTAAGATTTAAACGGAGAGATTTAACACTGTTTTTATAGTGTGTTCACACTGTGCTTCACATTGTCTTCACACTGAGTATTACATAGTGTTCCACATTAGGGAACACTGCATTCTGTCCAGCAAAGACATCCAAAGTGTGTGAAATATAAAATACGTTCCCTGAGCAAAAGAAAAACACACAGGGAAAACGCTTGACTGTTTCTTACACGTGCGTACGTCGAGACCGAGCATAACGCATTGAACGTCAATTAACCATCACCCTGCACATTTCTACACACAAGTATCATATACATTATTTCTCATTTTGTATAAGCTGGGCATACGTTGGCCAGAAATGCAAATGTGAGACGGAACCTTTTGGCCGGGAAGGGTGATTAATTTAGTGGGCGACCGATTAACCTCTATTGTTTGGGTATTCAATATGAGATGAGTGGATATTGTAGATGGATAAATAATGGCACCTCTCTTATTCTGTATAATGGGAGCAGGAGCGATGCATAAGTATTTGGGTTCCACCATAATGAATACATTGTATATGATCCGTAATTTTTTGCTGTTATTAGTTCATATCCATATTAGTTCATATCCATATTCCGTACAGTCATTGTAATTTTTCTGTTTTTTTTATTTTTAAAACAGCATCTGAAGTTTTCACCTTGAATATGTTCATCATCATCATCATCATCACCATCATCATCATGTTAACACGACTATTATCGTAAGCGTATTATCAAATGTCATCTTAACATGACCATAATTGATTTCAACAATCACTTAAGAAGCACTAGAGTTCATTGGCATCATCATCGTCATCATCATCATCATCATCAGTATCATTATCATTATCCTCATAATCATTATTATCTTTATTATTATCATCAACACCCATAGTAATCATCATCATCGTCACCATCATCATCAATTCCAATCGACGAAATCATCAACATCATCATCTTCATGACCATCATTATCATCATTACGGAGGTGCCATGGTGCAGTGGATTTGACTCTTGCCTATCAACCAGAGGGTCGCAGGTTCGAATCCCTCCCATGACGTTAAATTCTTTCAGCAAGTAAATTCATCCACATTTGTGCTGCACTCAACCCAGGTGAGGTGAACGAGTTCCTGGCAAGAATATTTGTTTCTTGAAATGCCACGAGCGCTGGTGTACACCAAGCTAAAGCAAGGGTAATACTAATGTAAAGCGCCTTAAGCACTCGGCAGAGTGGATACGTGCGCTACACAAATTGTATCTATTATTATCTTATTATTGTTATCCTTATTAATAAACCCATTGCCAACATCGTCATCATCGACACATTTTCACATTTTGGCATTCGCATGCCTGATAAACCATGGGGAAATGTCAACAAAATATAACCTACAAACCTCTTTGCGAAGAAAAATATTTATGAAACAGAAATAGCACCCGTGCCCCCTTTGGATTATGAAACCCATTAGGAAAATGAAACATTCTTGCGAGTATAGAAGATGGGATACGAACTTACGACCCGTATTACCCAAATATTCTGAAAGCCATCTTGACTCCGTTGTATTTTGATTTTGACCTAAATGCTACCACATCAGATCAAGAATCGTGCAATTTCGGCGTAGTGTGAGAGCCCATATTACACGCCTACTTGGGAGTTGGCCCCCAAAGAAATATGTTTATAGAGAAACATACGTTGTTTAAGAATGTTTTCTTTTCTCGCAATAATTGTACGACATAAGCACGACATTTACAACAAGCATATATAACACGATATAATCTATTTCCGAAAAATTAAGTCGAACGCCAATCCAATGGTCCTTTGTTATGCTATTCAAATCGGAACCGGCTTGTGATTGTCCATGACCTACTTTATTTTGCGGAAATAGTTTATCCCGTGTTATAGTAAGGATTTTTGTATCGTTATCTTTCATCTTTAAGCAGCAAATTGCAACCCATACTGAAAAAAAAAATGCTTAAAATATTATAGATTCTAACTGA
>BQKZ01000079.1:61874-72635 GCA_036244855.1 Temnopleurus reevesii
TATAACTATTTAAATTATTTTTAAAAACCCTTCAAAAATTCATAACTTTCTTATTTATTGTCCGATTTTGCTCAAACTTTTTTTGATATGTTCGTCTAATTTTTGCGCTTTTAACCAAACCAAGTTATTTTTGGCCTGGAGTAACCGTTTAAGAATGACTCGAGTGTATAGTACGCATACGACTATCCCTCTTTCAGTGCAAGAGCTGGTATCAGCAGGTTCGAATCTCACCTATGGCGTTAATTTCCTTCCTTCAGCAAGAGATTCATCCACATTGTGCTGCACTCAACCCAGGTGAGGTGAATGGGTACCTGACAGGAATATTTATTCCTTGAAATGCCAAGTGCGCTGATGGCTGCCGGGCTAAAGCCAGGGTAATATTAATGCAAAACGCCTTGAGCACTCCGCAGAGTGGATACGTGCGCTATAATAATTGCATCTATTATTATTATTATTATTATTATTTATTATTATTAGTAGTAGTATTATCATTATTATTATTATTATTATTATTATTATTATTATTATTATTATTATTACCAGTCGTTCGTAAAATATTTTTGCAACTCGGTGAAACATTGCCCAGGTGAAAGGTCTACGGAAGATCGGGGATCTGGAAATTGGAGAATTTGAACCCTGGCCGCGACATATATTTTGGATTTTTTTTTAATAGGAGAAATGCTATCCTGTAAAACATTAAACAATAATAGTTAGAACAACATCGATTTCACTTTATTCAGAAGCTGCTGGGTCTACAAAAACAATTACATTTATGTATATCGTTTAAAATGGAACATTACCATTACAATTTATCATTCATGATTTCGTTACATTTCATAAAACGACATGACAATAACTTGTGACCATGGAATGTGCAAGAATCAATTTACAAACAATTATTGAATGATCAACATTCAGAAGGCATTCAGAAGGCAAGTTATGTATGCGACACGACAACCATTGTCAATAAAATGTGCAGACGGAATTTCCAAATGACCATTGACTCAACAATTTCCGTACAAATTGATCGTTTGGTGCGCTATTCTGTAATTCAAATTTGATCATGTTTTAGGTCATGCAACAAAGCCCCATGCAATATCATACAAACTCTCCTTAACCTACTTAAGGTACAATCGCACCGTTGCATTAACGTCTGCCCAGCGTTCATGACGCTCCGTAAACGCTAAATGGAATCACGCTTAGCTGACGCTAACGTATTTGTACGTCGATGGTTAGAAAAACGCTTATAGTATCGGCCAAGCGTCTTCACACCAAATTTCTGCGTTCATGGAACGTCATGAGCGTTTGGCACATGTCGGTTATAAAGGTGCATGTATTAAAGTCAGCCTTTATATCTTGCGATATCTACTCAAACAGATATTTGCAAAAATATTTTTTTTAATCTTATCATTATTTAATTTTCATTTTCTAGTTCCCATACAAGCGCTTGTCTTGGAGTCTTCTGTAAAAAAAAATACGTTAAAGCCATTGTTTAACATTGTTTTCATTAAAAAAAATCTCAACTGCCAGATGATAGAGGTTATCTGAAAGATTGATGGTGCATATAAACTAAACTGGGAAAATATCAGGCTTTGAAATCAACGTTTAGTGCTTTAAACACACGAACATGTAAAATGTCGCCTCCATAGGCTTTGTACTGGAATTAATGCGTGGGTCCTATACGCTGTTAATTCAATGTTCATAGATATCTTGATAGTGCATGTATAACTTTCTTTATTTTTGCATCCGCTGTTGATTTTTTCATCTCTCTGAATATATTTAGATAGGACAGACAGCTTGGTTTGAGAATTTTTTAAATTGTGCAACCGCAATGTTAAACACCGTGGCCCGTATTCAGATAGCGAGGTTTAAGTTAACCCTGGTCTAAATCTGTGGTTTAAGTATAGAGAGCCAAAAGAGGCTTGAATCTATAATAGCCGATGTTTAATTTACCAGCACATTTGGCACTCATATTATTTAAAACTGTCTCGGAATAAAAAACTTCAATAGTTTTCTCCATTATTATAGCATGGGAAAAGAGAGCAGTTAACATACGAATTATTCATTGTAAATAAAGTTTCGGCACTTTTGGCTACCCATACTTAAACCACAGATTTAGGCCAGGGTTAACTTAAACCTCGCTATCGGAATACGGGCCCGTGTCTTTAAATATAAACCAAACTACAAAACGTTAGAAAGAGGACTCCGACAAGAGAGATATCGAGTTCTTTCAAATATTTAGATTCACATATTCTGTAAAAATAAATGGTAACCAAAGTACGCCTAGGGTTTACTTGACCGTCCCCAGGTGATGAGGTATACGTTTGGCTACCGCAAGCATGTACGCACGTCCAACGCATGTTGGACCTATTCATAGTCAGTCAAGCGACTTCCTAACGTCTCCATATACGCACATGAAACCTGGAATATTTTCAATCAATACAGGTTATACGTTTGCAATGGATTTGAATGTGTGACGAAGTCCTATGCAAGCTAAGTTTAAAACATCTAAAACTTTTCCTCATAAAAGTTCACAAACGCCTACACTACAACACCACACCTCACACAATCATTAACCCATTAAACCCCGAATTTTGTAACTCCCATAGGTTTTGTACAGGGAACGCCCAGTTCCAGCAGCCGACATGATGACAGTCATAGTGAAAAGTACAGAGCAGACAACCGGCAAAAGTGATCGTATACGGGTTGGCGCCCGTTTTTGGTTTCTAGGTGACGAGGAATGGTCATATTCGGTGACGGTACATTCGCCCGGGGCTAGTTAATATTGGCCGCCATTTCTGACAATTACAAATATGTCTTCTTTCTTTTTGTCTGAATTCGATCGGAGATTGAAGGGTGATATTGGACTTAGGCAGAAATTGAGCGATAGAAAGAAAGAGAGAGGGGGAGGGAGACAAAAGTGAAAGTCATGAAATGAACAGAAAGTGCAGAAATGAATACAAATGATGAAAGAGAATGAGAGAGAGAGAGAGAGGTAGAGGGAAATGTGCTCGCGCCCACTCACAGACACACATACGCACGGATACACACATCTACATCCTCGCATACACACACATAGGTTTAAAAAGTATTTTATACAGCAGCGCGTTGATAAAATTTGAAAAAAAAATGTCGTTCTGCTGCTATTTTCTTATTCTCTGATGTACGCCAGCTGACACAGGCACATGCACGCACACCTACACCTACATACACAAACGCACATTCACACACACACAATTCTCTTTGTCTCTCTTCTCTCTCTCTCTCTCTCTCTCTCGCATAACGCACAGATAAACAGACAGATGCACTCACATCATCGCACAAATTCTACCACGCGCAAACCCACACATCTTTTCCCCGTATCTTTTGCACAATACACACACATATACATACATACATACACACACTTCCACACACATGTGTTTATACAGAATAGCATAAATAATAGTAGAAGGGAAGAGAAAAAGGGCGAAAACAAAAATGAGTGGAGCCTGAAATACATAAACACATATATATATAGGACAGAGGAGGAGATATAATGTTTCAGTAAAATGATATGTATACATATAGCTAAAAGCGTGGCGCATAGCCGAGATAAAACATGACTTATTGGTAGCGTGTGGCATCAACTAAAAAACCGGGCCATGCTTTGACACAACTGGAATAAAACAGAAAAATAATCGATATGCCGACAAAAAAATCTAGACTAAATGACAAAATGCGGAGAACGGGTTTCCGCCGACCTGGTGAAATATTAAAAATTTATCGTCAACTTTCGGAAGATAGCGGGGAATAGGCAAATAAAAAAGAATGAAGCATCTTAAAAATCGAACTTCTTTTCGCATAGAATGCGATAGAATAAAGAGATCTGAACATGTTTACTAATGCACATATAATCAAAATGTTTACTCATGTAAAGTAACGTCGACCTATGCATGTTTTTTTTTGTATATGATAAAAAGACATTTTAACTCCCTTTTTTATCCATAGTGAAATCTACAAAAACGAAACAAAATAATTTACACAAGACAAATACGGACGCTCGGGAGAAAAGCACTATTTTAGCAACACAATTTTACTTCAAGAGGTGTCAGAAATTGAAGACTATTTTTAAGTGGCAACTTCATTTAAAACCTCATTCCTCCCTTATTAACTTCTATAGCGATAGTGATGCTTGTTCACTATATCTAGCGCTATTTTGTTAAGCATTTGCAAAATTGGAATAGATTATTCTTAATCTGTCAAACTTAGAGAGCACATTAATTCACAGGTACAGCAGACGTGGTAACATAAAGCTTTCCTGTTGATCATACGACTGAATCGTAAGCATATGACAAATCATGTACTTAAATGGAAACCAACCCCTGGGATTATCCTGGTCTCATCATATGAAGAAAAATCACATGAACAAAGTGTGAAAATTGGGGCAAAATCGGACGACCCGTTCAAAAGTTATGAATTTTCAAAGCCACAGAGGTATGACGATCCCTACCGCTATAGGGATCCGTGCGATCGGCAAATTTGACGGAATCTGTGACGTCATGTCGGACAACTCCTCATTCACTCCGTACACGAAACTTCACATTTTCTTTTTTTTTATCGGAAAAGTCAACAAAATTCAAATTCTCGGTTGGTGTATAGCTTTTCTGTATTGATTCTGCATGTATTTTGAAAAGATTCATGCTGCAACCTTACTCTAAATTTCACATTGATCAATTTTTAAATATTCTATGTACAAAGTGAATGCCATGTTGTCCGACATGACGTCACAGATTTCGTCGGTTTTGCTGATCGCACGAATCACCATGAGCGGCAGCGATCATTAAATCTCTGTGCCTTTGAAAATTAATAACTTTTTAACGGGTCGTCCGATTTTGCTCAAATTTTCATAATTTGTTCAACTGATTTTTCTGTATTCAATGAGAGCACGATGATTCCAGGGGTTGGTTCCTCTTTAACTTTGCGATTGATCGCAATCTCTCTTTTACGTCACAGGCCCTAGATGATGTAAGTTTTAAAGCCACGTACCCCACCCATCCGTCCGTTCCTTCACCCATCCCTCTTGCTTCTCGTCAAATTCATGAGCACGCACCTTGTTGTTAACAATCCGTCCGAGAACTCGACATAGATTTTCTGCCCCGAAACATACCCGAGTGATTGTACACTTGAGTACGGTCTTAAAGGTACACATCAAGCAGCGTTGACGTTTTCAATGATTTTCTACCCTGAAATTCAACCGCTTGGTTTGATCTCGAGCAGGGAATGTGGAAGGTTTTGAGATGCAGGAGAACTGCCACAGTGGATGGGCGGGTAGGGCTCTGTTTATTACAATTTTCACTCGATTCACATTTAAATCTGTACAAAAAAAACTAAAAAAAAATTAGAAAAAAATGGGTAACTGCAGCCCAAAAAACTTCCCTCCCCGGCCCCAGTTCCGCTGTCCCTGTACCGTCTTAAATGCAGTATCTGAGAATGTAAATTTACATATGTTTAAACCTTTATATACCTAAAATTGAATGATAAAATAATCATTTAATATCCCAAGAAAGTAAAATTGCATCAGTGCTCGGAAAGCATGTGGATTCGAGTCAGCGAAACAATTACGCTCTACTTGCAGAAGCTCATCGCAAAATATTATCTGCGCATGATGCGTTGCTATGTACAAAAATATAAGTGTGTGGCCGTTCGCTCATAGAGGATCAGTGGCAAATCGCTTGTATCTTGAAATTCGCAGAATAAATCAAATTATGACATTTAGGTGATCCGTGTTTCAGCCAAAAGTTAAAAATTGTAAACAAAATAAATTGATAGTATTGTACCTATGACCTTATCTTATTGTCAACATGTCTGGAGATTAAAAATCATTTGCAAAATTTTGCAATTAATAACTTTTTCGTTAGTTGTCTAATTTCCCTGAAAATTTACATTGTTCTCCACACTAATGTATTTCTGCTTCTGTTGAAAAAAAAATTTTGTGTAGACTCTCCTTTTTTAAGATCAGGGCATAAGTTTTGCACCGCGGGAGCCCAGACCCTACGTCATTTTTCATTAAAAATGCACACCTGAATGTTACGACGTAAGAGCCGTCTGAGAAAGATGATTTATAGCTGCGACGACCGGCTCATCGGACGATTTTTCAGTTCATCGACGCCGTAACCTGTTACTAATCTGTCACTTGCCTCACGACACAAAGTGTCTTGACTTAAATGTGGTCTTAAAGGTAAGGGCTAACTTTGTCGATTTACTCAATGGTAACCCAGGCCTGGCGCTGAATCTCACCGCAGAAAGGATCACCAATCGTTCGTACAGTCGTGCGTAGATCTACGGACATTTTTTATGAAACACAACCCAGGCCCTACGTCATTTTTTTCATTAAAAATGCACACCTGAATGTTACGACGTAAGAACCGTCTGAGAAAGATGATTTATAGCTGCGACGACCTGTCCATCGGACGATTTTTCAGTTCATCGACGCCGTAACCTGTTACTTATCTTTCACTTGCCTCACGGCACAAAGTGTCTTGACTTAAATGTGGTCTTAAAGGTAATGATTAGCTTTGTCGAGTTACTTAATGGTAACCCAGGCCTGGCACTGAATCTCACCGCAGAAAGTATCACCAGTCGTTTATACATTTGTGCGTAGATCTACGCACATTTTTATGAAACACAACCCAGGCCCTACGTCATTTTTTTCATTAAAAATGCACACCTGAATGTTACGACGTAAGAGCCGTCTGAGAAAAAGATGTTTTATAGCTGCGACGACCGGCTCATCGGAAGATTTTCTGTTCATCTACACCGTAACCTGTTACTAATCTTTCACAATGCCTCGTGGCACAAAGTGTCTTGACTTAAATGTGGTCTTAAAGGTAATAGCTAGCTTTGTCGAGACTCGAAATAAGACTTAGGTGGCATTGCTACAAAGTCGCAATTGATCGCAAATCAACTGCAATTCAGTTGCAAATTGTAACGTTCATTTTTATTCGGACAGCGGCTTTTAAAAAGACGTGCAACTGCAACTTTCGAACAACAACCCCTTAAATGTTAGCAAAGGTGACTACGTCCTGCTGTAAATTTTGTTTTGCAATAAATGAGAATTTTTAAGGTATCTTTATAATAAACAAACTGTGAACATAATATAAGATGACATTAGAAAGCAGCATACTGTGAATAGTTTCATTGAATTTCACCCTCTCCCCAAACAACCTAGTAAGAATATCAAGTAATGATTATAATAATGAACAAATTTTATACAGCGTTTATCACCTCTTTATGAGAATTCCCTAAGCACTCTACAATTGCAGCATTATTAACCTGGAAGCAGTGCGGCTATTATGCGCATTAGCTTGTTCAAGGAATAAATTTCTACCTGGGTTGAGTGCAGCACTATGTGGATTAATTTCTTGCTGATGGAAATTAACACCATGGGTGGGATTCGAACCTACGACCCTCTAGTTGAAAGGCGAGAGTAAAAACCGCTTCACCACGGCGCGCCTTGAAGTGTATAGTGATCATTTTCGGAATTACGTATCTGAGGCAGATGTGAACATATCGTCTGTAGGTTCACGAAGTGAAAAGGGTTAGTTTCACGAATCCAGCATTCATTGGACGGTATGGGTTAGTTTGGGGGGGAGGTAATGCTTCAGAAATATAATTAATTTGTGAGCCAGAGTACAAAATATTTAGACAATACATTTTTTTTCAGAGCAAATTCGACTATTTTAACTGTCTGTTTGAGAAATCGAGCTGTAAAATAAAATGGCTTAAATATCTAAAAACAAAAATAATGCCACTCGTGAAGTTCGAGAACGATACATTTCCTTTTAACTCCTAAAATGATATCGTATCGGATAAAGCTATGCTTTTTTTATCTACTTAAGTGATATACAAATTGTAGTTTGTTATACCTCAGGTACCCTTTAAATAGAAAAATATCTGGACAGAGAGGAAAAAGAAGAACAAGAGGGAAAACAGAGGAGGAGGAAGAGGAAAAGGAAGAAGAGGTAAAAAGAAGAAGAAATAGAATAATGGAAAGAAGAATAGAAAAAGACTAAGAAGAAGAAAAAGAAGACGAAGAAGAAGGAGGAAGAAAAGGAGAAGAAGAAGCAGAAAATGAGAACAAGAGGAAGAAAAACAATATAGGGGGAAGAATAAGAAGGAAAAAATAAAGACAAAAATAAAAAGGAGTGGAAGAAGTATTAATAGAAGAAAAAGTGATAAAGGGAAGAAGAATGCAATGAAAAGGAGGAGAAAAAGAAGAAGGCAATAAACAAAATCAGCTTCGTGCCATAGGAGATAATTCTTCTGATCAAAATAGTGCTGATAATCGTAACGCGAAACTAGTTTGGCAATTGACTTCGGGGCAAATATTGGGTCAAACGGCTTTGCGGTCGAAAAAAAAGGTGCGGTTTTTTTTTTCTTCTGAGACAACAGCCAACCCATCCCATCAGAAAAAAACAATGATAAAACCAAAGCAATACATATAAAATGCAATGATAGCATTTCTCTGTTACAAAGATGTTTTGGACTGTTACTTATGGCTGAGAGCATGTTCATGTTGTCTTGTTTCCTTTCATTTTCGTTCAGCTGTTGCGCTATTCACACTTCATTTTGACCTCATACATAGTCCCGTACAGTTGACATCTCTTTATTTTCCATATGTGTATCTGGCCAATCTACTCATTGTTTAAAGGGTTTATCCCCATCTTGTCCAATAACCGTTTCGTCCAAACGCGCTTCGTCTAACATTAGGTTGTCCAATTACCGTTTGGTCCAATATTCATTTCGTCCAATAGCCGCTTTGTCCAATAACCAGTTAGTCCAATATCCTGTTCGTCCAATAGCCATTTTGTCCATTAACATTTGGTCCAATAATCAATTCGTCCAATAGCCATTTGGGCTAACATCACTTCGTCCAATCTGGACAATCTGATGATTGGACAAAGTGACACTAAACAAAGCGGTAAGTGGATGAAGTAGGACTAGACCACATGATGATTGGACGAATAGGCAATTGGACAAAATGAAGATGGACCATAGGATTATTGGACGAAATAGCTATCGGACGAACGGGATATTGTACAAATTGGTTATTGGACAAAGCGGCAATTGGACGAAATGTTCATTGGACGAAATGTTTATATAGACGAAGTAATGCTGGACGAAGCGCGTTTGGACGAAACGGTCATTGGACGAGATGGCATTGGACGAGATGGCAATGTACCGTTCAAAGTGGGAATAAATTGTTTGAATATAACAACACTCAGAGTACAAATTGGATGAATGTTCATCCACACATCCGTGTGTTAAGATCAAATTATGCTAATTACAAGCTTATTGTTGATCGTTTATTCATTTCATGAATTGTAAATAAATGCGTCACTTAGATAATAGAACTCATCGCTTCTTCAATTGTTAAAGATTCATTCAAACGATTAAGCCGCAAAATAAGGGGCTTTCCCGATTCAAGAGAAGGCGAGCAGACGATGATATGGCCTCCGACAGCAATTATTATCGAAGTGATGTTGTCGTCAAATGTGTTCTTACAATGGCTCATTGGACTCGCCTCAAGGTTGTATTGTGTTTTTATAATCGCGTAATTACTTTGACAAGCATTTCAATCAATTAATTCTAAGTTTGCGGGATGGGTGAGCAAAACGCAGCGACCCTGAATTCATGAAAATGTTTGAATTATTAATGACTGCGGATATTGGAGATTATTATTTTTTCATAGATCACTTATTCATACCTGCTTAATCACATAATGTTGCGTTTTGTCCCAAGGCGATGTTTTGTTTAATCTTTCCTGATGAATTAAACATTGATATCTTCATCCGCTTATGATTATAAAAAAAGATAGAAAAAATCTTTGTATACGTATGCACTGCAAAACTCAACAAGCTTTTTAACAACGCCGATAAATTCGAGCACACTTTTTTTCTTCGAATGCTAACGAAAGCACAAAGGCAAATTCTAGTACACAAATGATATGCCGATGTGTTGATTAAAGCCATTGTTTAACGTTGTTTTCATGTAAAGAATTCTCAACTGCCAGATCCTAGAGGTTATCTGAAAGGTTGATGGTGCATATAAACTAAACTGGGAAAATATTAGGCTTTAAAATAAACGTTTAGTGCTTGAAACAAGCGAAAATCTAAAACGTCGCCTCCATAGGCTTTGTACAGGAATTAATGCGTAATCCTGACGCTTTAAAGTTAGAATACTTCTTTTGCAGCTTAAAATTTGACTTTCCAAGATTGTTCTGTTATGTTGAAGAGTACTAATTGTTAGAACTTATCACCAAGCAATTAAGCACAAAGATTGATCATGATAGGCGCATTTATAGTTATTCCAATATTAATTCTTCTATTCGGGCACCGAACCAATACGTTCAAAATTCAAAACAGCCGTTAACCCGTCGTTATCCAATAGCGCAAGAGTCTCTCTCAGTGCGTATTCCGCATGGTGTGGCAGTGTATTAAAGTGCGCACTGTATGTGATCTTACGTTTTGTGTGTATGTGTGTGTGTGTGTGTGTGTGTGTGTGTGTGTGTGTGTGTGTGTGTGTTTGGTACCAGAATACGCTAGGGGTATCGCGATGCCGTTGGTTTCAAGATGAATTGTGATAGAATAGATTTTTATTTGAATTAAATATTCTGGACTACATTCGACCAAAATACTTCAGAGAGGTTATCATTTTGGCATATCTGAGGTACACAACAAGTTGTAAGCATAACCGTAATGTGTGCAAATGTAGTTTTCT
>BQKZ01000079.1:79343-91647 GCA_036244855.1 Temnopleurus reevesii
GAATTGAAATACGATTAAGCCGTTTTAATCCGTTCTCTATTTATAACGTAGTCCCCTTCTCACCTTCTCGTCCAAGACAAGGCGCCAAGGCGAGTTACTACAAGTTGCCTTCTAGCATTCTCTTCTTAAACAAGGAGGTGAGTTTGTACGAGTCGCCCTTTTGCCTTTCCGACCAAAACGATGCACCTTTGATCTGCATGTGCACTGCAAAAACGTTGGTGTTGAATTTGACACAAACCGGAATCTATATAGGACCACACCAGAAAAGTGTTAAAATAACACCAGCTTGGAATCAAATCAATATATTTAAACACCTACTGGTGTTGTTCAGGGCCTTTAACAACACCAGTTGGAAATATATTAAATGGATTCTAAAATGATGTTTTTTAACAATTTCTGGAGTGGTCCTGTATATAAATTCCGGTTGGTGCTCAATTTAACACCAGCGTTTTTGCAGTGTATATGCTTCTCGAAGGCTATTGTCATTTCTGAAATTTTACGGTTTCGGCTTTCAATATGAACCCTACACTGCAAAAACTGTGGTGTTAAATTCAACTGGTGTTATCCGATATGGATACCTACCTGGTATTGATTAACACCAATGGTGTTATATCAACACCAGCCCGGTATCCATATCGGATAACACAAGTTGAATTCAACACCGGTCTTTTTGAAGTGTACCCATGTTAAAGAATACATAAAGTATAATCCTTGATACGCAGGTGAAAATAAAACTTCATTGAGACGAGACAACGATTGCCTAATGAGCAAAAAACAACGAAAACAAGAGAGGCTGCTGACGCATACAAGCAAAAAAATATGACAGAAAAAACACGTTGCCAATTTAACCATAGGGGCGGCCTCTTATGCATTATAGCTCGTGAGTGTACCCCTCTGTCACCCCTCCCCCTCCTTTACACCCCGCCCGTCTTTAAGACTAATAATTCTGAACTATGATTACAAAACGTTCTTCTTCAGGAAAATATGATCATCAACGATGGCACGGCCAAATTATATCTCTCATTAACATTTCAACTGTTTGCACGCTTAGAGGCGACGAAAAGTCGCGGGTGGCGTTTATATCTAGAGCATGTTAAGTCATGCCCTATTTCTTGCACGGTTAGAATAGATGACTTCCAATCCGCGGCCTAAATACAGTTACCTAACCTCAAAACATAAACGAGTTTTTTATGATAAGAAAACAAGTTCGCAACCCTGAGCGGATATAAATGCAGGAATTGAGATTATTGTTTTGATTCTGAACAATATTGGAAGGTGATCGAAATGAGATCGGGCGTGCAGATTCACCCCTCGTTAAATCCTGTGAATTGCCGAAGTGGAAGAAAAATAAGTCAGACACCCCTTGTTGTAGATCAGGAAAAGATTGTGGTACTTGCAGCAACCAAGATATAACGTTCATAGAATTCAACTAAGCTTGCACAGAATGTCAAAAGATAACAAATGAACAAAATCTTCCAAACAATTTTCTAGAAAAGTCCATAATAAAAGAGAACTGAGAGAATGAAGATCAGAAAAGGGGAAAAAGGTCCGACCTTTCAACATGTAGTGTTCTGTGTTAAGCCAATAGGGACCTTTAGCATAGAAGACGGGAGGGCCTATCACAACGTTAGCTCTAAGGTCCATTCAAGAAGTAGCGTTGTGTTGGTGCACCCTTCTGGAACGGACCTTAGAGCTAACGTTGTGATCGGCCCTCCCGTATTGTATGCTAAAGGTCCCTATTACCATTTGGCTACCGTCACGAAAACACGTGCGAGATATACACCCGTAGTCATATTTATACGGACCTTTAGCATGACGACGGTATGGCCAATCACAACGTTATTTCTCAAGCGCGGGATAATCTAGCGGGCCGCTAAGGTTGACAAGGTTGATAACAAGACGGGAGTGCCAATCACAACATTAACTCGAAGGTTCATTCAAGAAGTAGCGTTGTGTTGGTGCACCCTTCTGGAACGGACATTAGAGCTAACGTTGTGATCAGCCCTAACGTCTTCTATGCTAAAGGTCCCTATTGTCACAAAGAGGCCCGGAAGCAACACGATTCTTTGTTAAGTTCACAGTTAACTGACTGGATCGTGTTGCTTCCGGGCGTCTAAGTCACTGGGGCATTACATAATCCTGGAAATTACATATATTGGATTGAACTAACCTTGTCAAGCCTTCACTCTGGATATCACCTTTCGCCCTTTCTTAATATCTTAGATCGGCTTGTTCGAATCCATATTCTTTTCTAAGAGTTAGTATACATTATTGAAGTAATATTTATTCATGCTTCGTACTCAAGGTTGAGAAAACATTTTCCATGTTTTTCTTCGTTACTGTCTTCGGATAATGCGATGATTGTCTTCACAATAATTGTCTGACATAACAACAGGACCAATTGCGATTGTTTTTATATCAACATTCTCTTCCCTTGTATTAAGTTTGAATTTGCTATCATCCAAGACACTTCATTTCTAAAATATCAAATGCTAAATAAGCATCTGAAGGACACTTACTTAATGTAAGAACAATAATGGTGATAATCATTATTTTCATAACATTTATATAACGCTTTATGCTGGCGTTTGTACGCGCCTTGCTACAAACTAAATCCTGAACAGTCAAATTAAATTAAATTGATTGAAACAATAGGGGAAAATATGTGCGCCTCCATACGTGAGGACCAACCCACTTAATGAGTGAGGTCAACTAGGCAACACTCTGAGCAGAAGGGACAAAGGATTCGGACAAAGGAAACAACTTTCATTGGATCGTTCACAATAGCTAGATAAACACAAAAATTTAATTACCTCCTTACTTTGCGGAGTAGTGATAAACATGTGTTGAACCTGTTCAGTAAATAATCAAGGAAGTTAGTTTCTTTTGTGATCATAGAGCTATTGTGAAGGCTGGAATGAAGTTCTTTGCTTTGTCCAATTACTTTGTTCTTTCTACTCGCTTTTAACGAGACGCACACTAAACAATGATTTTGATAGACGCTTTCCGATTAACTGCACCTTGCAATTGGTCGTAGCCTTTTAGTAACACTTCAGTCTTCCTACACCTTCAATAACCCAACCGTTCTCACACGTTCGCAATCATCAATTCAAAACTCTTTCATCAGGCATTTATTGAACCCTCCTGAACAAATCGAACCAGCATTTCTCATTTTCACAAACCTTACGAATACTATATCGATCGTATTGGCTTCCACAACGCTTCAAGGTGAAATTTATTCTACAAAGCTTTCGAATACAGATCAGCTTGGAAGGAAAATCATACACCTTCGCTTTCCTTTCAAAATGTCTCACATTCTTCCTTTCCCTTGTCGATTTTTAAAGGTCACCATCGTTTTTCTCAAGAACCTGTGATTTTTCGCGAGCCGTCTTCCAAAGGTCATGATATCGAAGGTATGGGCATTTTTTTTTTCTGGAGCTCGGCGTCATGTTCAACGAGCATACATATCTTAAATGAATGTCCTGACAGATTCCCAATAGGAAAATAGGAAATCTGTGTCATTATGTGTGTATGTTATGCATCAATTTCGGGTAGAGATTAAAGGAGACGGATTGGAGTGTCGTATGAAATCTCGATTGCATTTTGTTACGATGATACTGACCAAAGGGAGTTCTATAAACAGACGTCTCTATCTTATTTTGCTATATTTTACGCCAATTCTATATTTCATTTGACCAATATAATTATTTACTTCCTATAAATTCGTCACTGATTTTACGAACCGGCCTATATACTAGCGAGGGTTGTTGCACGAACCAGTTGCAGCAATTCATTGAAATAAATGTTATTGAAGTAACGTGAATTTATGTGGCATGACATTGTACTTGACGCTATGTCGGGGTTTCTAGGTGTTTAAGCAGCGGCCCCCGTAGTTAAAGACCGGTTTGTAAAAGC
Source organism: Temnopleurus reevesii (assembly GCA_036244855.1). NCBI lineage: Eukaryota > Metazoa > Echinodermata > Echinoidea > Temnopleuroida > Temnopleuridae > Temnopleurus > Temnopleurus reevesii. The sequence goes on from BQKZ01000079.1 coordinate 83,259, forward strand.
GCTGACGAATAGTTGTCGAAGATATTTCTAAATTTCTTTGGATTTGTTTTTATAATTTGCATTATTTCAAGCGTCATATTTTTTTTGTGCGTAGTCCTTGAATGTAATTTACACGTGTTCATTTCGGCCAATATTGTCGCACCGGGGAGAGTAGGGTGTTTATTTACTGTCGCAACGAGAGGGACGATAAATTCTGACCCCTAATGTTAACAGAAATGTCATTTTGCAAGAGACAAGGTTTAATTCCTTTTGTCGATCTTTCAGAAGCATGTAGTAATCTAATTGATTAAAAACCAGATAATTGATCTAAAAGTGTGAGCAAAATATCTTAAATATAATAATGATAATGATCATGACAATGACAACAACGACATGAATAATAAAAGTAGTAAAAATCAATGATGTCAATGAATAACTGTTTCATGAAGTTTTCATTTTTAATCAGCATCATTCGTCGATTTTCCAAATTGGTCGAATGAGCAATACATATTTCATATACAATGAAGAAACCCAATAAATGAACCAGACAAGCAATCTCTGAAGTTTTGTTAATTATTTTCTTATCATTTTCGGTTTTCAAAAGTAATGTTTAATTTTGTTCGTTTTTTTCATTTAGAAAATTGCGTCCGTATATCTTTATGCAGAGATGGCAATCGTTCCGGAATATGCAATATTTTCAAAAATTGCTGACGAAACGACTGAACAAACGTGAAACGAAAAAGGCAAAATAAATGTAATATTATCAATTCATTTGTTACAATAGCCTTCAATTCATGTAGAAATACACCCATCCATATTTCAGAAAGATTAATATATCTGCAAATGCGGCTCTTTTCCAAAAGAGTAGGGCGTTCAAAACACAGTGCTGGAAATTAGAAACATATATAATTCATCGCCTGTCAGTCTGGCTTTGGTTGCCATATCAACTTTTTATACAAACACCAAAATGACAAATAACATAAATATACAGAAACACCTACGTCATTAATAAATCATGACTTTTGTCTAGATGAAACGAAGATTTGTATATTCGATTGTCTGAAGAGACGAAGTGGCGAGCAACATTTTGACCGCGCAAGCGATATAAAGTATAAAGTTCTGGCACATATCCTATATAGTATAGCGAACACTTTTTGAGGAAAAAAACACATATAGGGCTAAAAAAAAAAAAAAGGAAAAAAAGGAAAAAAGCCACATGCATACAAAAAAGTCCTTCCATCTTATTCTGGGGAGAAATACTGAAGCGGTGTTCAGTGAATTAAAAGGGAAGCTATTTTCTTCTGTGATAATGAAGTTCTTGTATAGGTCTTGAATGAAGTTGCTCACTTTGTCCAAATTATTTATCCCTTCTGCTCGAAGTGCAGGCGAGCAGTGCTCATCTGGGCCCCGTTACATAAAGCTTTCCAATCGATCGTACGATTGATAGCAATCGCAAGTCTATGAGAAATCATGTATCAAAGTTTGCGATTGATTGCAGACTTGTTTTATGTTACATGCCTCAGATCTACAGTAGATATGAACATGTTCTACTATCATGGGGTTTCGATTTTGGCGTGTTATCTATCCAGCAACCGGAAACCTGGGGGTGTTTCATCAAGATTTGTCGCAGAGACAATTAGTCATCGCTGACAAATTCCTCGATTGTGATTGGATGAAAAGCACTATCGCTGACAGTTGCTATGGGAACTGTCGGAAAATGACTCCTTGTCGCTACGACAAATCTTGATGAAACAACCCCCGAATGTAGGTAGCACAGCGGACCATATTTGTTCTTTCCACACTTCTATTTTATATATATATTACAGAATTCAATACTCTCAGAAAAATAGGGAGCGTTCTCAAAGAGAATGAAGTTTGTTTCGAACCTTTATAGAATCATTTCATAGGCTCATAACCATTTAAGATAATTGCGCACTTAAAAAAAACCAACAACAACAACAACAACTTTAGGAGAGGTCTAAACAAAAAATTTCAGAGACGGGATAGAGGGGTTCTGATTGCACATATTTTTTTAACGGATTACACATGCTCTCAGAAACTAGAATAAAATTGTGCCCACGGTTGCTCCTGATACAACCAAAGATATTTATGTCTAAATATTAAGTGAACCAATTATCATATTCGTCTGTAGACCTCACGCTGTCAGCGCCCTACATTGATTTGGGTACAAACAACGAAAACTTACACCGATCTGCGAGAATAATCTTAATAGAATCGTCCTCTTGGGACGTTCGATATATCGTACCAATCACAACCGACATCGATCAAAGTTGCTGAGGGTGTGCACACGTGGGCTTTGCGCGATATCTCTTTCGGCTTGGATATCGACGTCGTACATCGTTATCAAACAGGTCGTTCGATAATAGGATTTCAAGGTCATGGAGGACTGTTGTATTTTTAGGCTTTGCGCTCGACCTACGCACATGCAACCGTACCCCCTTTATACTTTTATCTATAGGAATCATATACTTTTTAAAGGTTTTGATTGCTTTCTGGTCTGCTGGGGATGTTCAGTTGGTCTCCCTGTTTTCGAGTTCTGGGTGCACGCATTCACTATACGTGTCAGGAACTCTGACGATAGGCGAAAGAACGATTATGATATTTATAGTTATTTGTAACATCACACCCATTTGATTGCAGTTACACAACGTGTGACGGCCATTATACAAACTTTCACACTCTGCAATATCATGGGTCGGTGTGGAAAAATGATTCGCTGTACCGGGCGAATTTTCTTCAGAATTGGAATTTACCACAGAGTCTAAACAATCATACATCGACTTTGCATTCAAGACGATTACAATAAGTGGTTGCAATAATGATGATTAAGATATGAATAAAGTTTGCACAATATACACAAACTTGCGGCAGTCCATCAGTTTAATGCTCCGTATGAATAACGGCTAGTGGGCATTTTCAAACTTAAAATAATCCAGAATATAAAATCATTCTTCCAATCATACACAGTTATATTTATCAGGTTATGCAGGTAAAGCAATTTGTTAATACATCTGCTCGTTTCGCATCAATTTCTGCATCCTGTCCATTACTAATCTATACCTTTAAATATGAATGTGAAATGCGGCTTTCACCACCGTCTTTGAGCTCTTAAAGCCCAAATACAGTTTTGGTAAAGATTTGAAAATGTGTATTTTAAGGGATGTTTATCATGATATATATATCTTATGCACATTTTGAGACCAAATCATATTTTTTTCACGAACTGATTCTTTTTTTTTTAAATTTGAATTTGACATTTAAATCATATTTAGCGCCCTCTCTTGGTAGTAACGTTTTTGTTTGTTAGCGGGTATATGCAATATTTTCCCCGAAATTTGACAAAAAATGATGGAAAGGTATACACGAAAATTAAATTCTAAAATTTTCATCCAATTTTGTGCACGAGAAGGTGTACTTTATCAAACATGAAAATATTGATTTATTCTCGGGGTTCATGAGACTTAAATATTTTGCATATTTTTTATTGTAGCTTCACCGAAAATAATTAATTTCACACAATCTTTTGTGCAAACTGTTCATGATATTCTCTCTCATTCTATTTAGATTTGAAGACAAAGATAACCGCTTTTACTAAAGCTTTACTTGAGCTTTAAAGGTAGAAAACCACATTTGCACACATTATGGTTATACTTTCAATTTGTTGTGTACCTCAGATATGCCAAAATGATAACCTCTATGGAGTATTTTTGTTGAATGTAGTCCAGAATGTTTAATTAGAATGAAAATCTATTCTATCATAATTCATCTTCAAATCAACGGTAACGCGACACTCCTAGCGCATTACCACACACACACACACACACACACACATACATGCTTGTAAGAGCACGTACAGTATGCACTTCATATTGCTAATGCTAATACACTGCCACACCATGCGGAATATGCACTGAGAGAGACTCTTGCGCTATTGGTCAACGAGCGGTAAACGGCCGTTTTTAATTTTGAAAGCACGGTGAGATAATTGCTAGGCTAAAAAAAGTCAAGTATTGTTCAAATAACTTGAAATACATAATTATAACCATCTTCGAGCTTACTTGATTGGTAATAAATTATGGTCATTTATACCCTTTATCATAACGCTAAATTCTTGAAATGTCAGATTTTAGCTCGCAAAAGTAGTATTCTATTTTTAAGATAACGTCAGCTGGAAATTCTGGCACCTTGACACCTGTGTCGTGGCGGGGCTAATCATTGAGCACCCTTCACACGAGAGCCGCCAGGGGAATGTCGGTGTGAAGCTACAAAAACCAGTTATCATAGTGACCCGAATCCACCCGGGTTCATTGGCATTGGCATATAATAATGAACGGCTTTTATATAGCGCTTATCACCTCTTTATGCAGAATTCTCTAAGCGCTCTACAATTGCAGCATTATTACCCTGGCTTTAGCCCGGCAGCCACTTAATTAGCGCACTTGGCGTTCAAGGAATAAATATTCCTACCAGGTACCCATTCACCTCACCTGGGTTGAGTGCAGCACAATGTGGATGAATTTCTTGCTGAAGAAAATTAACGCCCTGGGTGGGACTCAAACCTACGATCCTCTGGTTGAAAGACGAGCGTCATGACCACTACACCACGGCGCCTAGGTGGGGAAGGGGAGTGGGGCTTGGGGAGGGTGCCTTCTCTATCATTGTGTAGGCACAATCATTGAACACGTGCGCTTATCTGCGCGTTCTGGGTGTAGTAGTAGTAGTAGTAGTAGTAGAAGTAGTGGTATTAGTAGCAGTAATAATAATAATATTATTATATATATATATATATAATTTGTAATTTATAGGTATCATAATGTTATGAAAACTTTGTAAAGCGCATAGAGAAAATCTTATTAAGCGCTATTTAAATGAAGACTTTTTATTATTATTATTATTATTATTATTATTATTATTATTATTATTATTATTATTATTATTATTATTATTATTATTATTATCTCGTACATGAAATCGAATGAAGATATGAATGTATTCTGACAGGTGACCAGTATTGTACTTTAACGGGGACAGGGGCGGGCACCATTTTTATACGGGGCGCATCCTTCCTCCCCTTCGTTCTTCTGTGCCTTTTCCCACTTTCCATGCTTTTTGCACATTTGTATGGGGACACTCTCCCTTCACTATCCCCCTCCCTTCGCTACGCAGCTGGTATTGTGACGGAAAATGAAAGGCATGCTAGATTTTTGCTAGCATGTTTCTTGTGCATGGTTGATGGAAAATTATTCTTTATACATTTCTTTATAATATAGAGTGTATGATGTCGTACTAAATGGTAGGATTATAATTATCTGCTATCAAAGCAGGAGTGCACTGTGAGCAGAAGGGGTAAAATAATTTAACAAAATTAACAACGTCATTCACGCTTTCTCAATAGTTGTATATGATCACAAAGGAAATATCTCCCCTGATTATGCACAAAATAAATATGCGTTATCTGGTCGGTATTTCTCCACAGAATAAGAAGGGTGGCCGTTATTTTATTTGATGTGAATCTTGCTATTGTTGTTTAGTTTTTCCAATTTATCTGTCCCTTCTGCTCACAATGGTGGTCGCTTCACTTCTTTTTAATCAATCTAGTCACTACACCACGGACCTTCCATATCCCGTTGCATTTCGTTACCTTCGAAATGTCCATCTTTGCAATTTTAATAAAGATATCCACCTTTTAAGCAAAGACAATAATCAAGCCCTAGTTTTACACTGACCCATCGCATGAAGCAAGAAAGACTTCCAAGCAACATAAACAATCACATGACGATCCGCTGATTGTACTTGAGTGATTTCAATCTGAGTAAAAACCAAGATCGCAGGAGAACACTTTTTTCTGACCATTTGTTTATGCTGGAGAGTGGATAACTGAGACCTTTGAATTGCTTCACTGCAAGATCTGGGGATCAATTTAATTTACTGATTCCAAGGACCCTTTTTCAGATGGACGATTAATGCCATTGTTCCTTAGATGTCATGATAGTCACCGGCGCCTGATTATGCATGCATTTTGATGAGAACATCCAGATGATTAACAATTAAATCACTTATGTGCATTTGTTTCATTGACAAAGGAACGTTTTGCCCTGTCTTGGTTTTTGTTTGCTGATGTCCTGTTTTAGACTATAATTTTCAATGAACATCCTTCAGATTTGGAGCAGCAAAATTGCGAAGCAGACGATTTTATGATAAAAAATATGCTTTTATCTTATCCGTAAAATCACCAAATCCCCAAATCCACACATGATGACCTCAATAACGTCAAGAGACTTATGACCAATACATACTATGTATCTTGCATCTCTGGAAAAGTATGAGGAATTCTGCAAAAATTGGATCATAAGTGATAGTCATTCAATCACTATTCAGCCTTATTATTAATATATATCTACCCTTTCCAAAATAAAACACATGCATGGAACTAAATTAGTCCGTCGTGAATAAGAACTGCACATTGGTTGTTCAGGATTTAATTGATTTATTGCCTTCTGCGCACAAGATTTGTTCAATTTCAATATGTGAAAACAGACTTCTTGTTTCTCCCTAAATATCTTGATCGGCGGTGACCATCATGACATCAAAGTAGAAAAATATTAAAAGAATGTTATTCAGATGACAATGGAAGTCACACGCTAGCGATCCCATTACGTAACAGATAACTGGCCAGTATTGAAAGTCCTTGCTGATTTAAACGGTATCATTTTTAACATGTTTGGGTATTAGACATAATATGTTCTATGACATTTGGGTATTGAGTAATACAACGAGTCGATGTAAAGCCAAGGAAAAACTTTTTTGCAGAGTAAGAACCTTGAACAAAAATACCCCAAAAAAATCTGAATTAAAAAAAAAGAGATTTATGATTATATTCCATCATTTTTTTCTATTCCGCTGACATTATACAATCTGTAATTCCATTTTCCTAAACGTCTATTTGGAGTAAATGATTGTCAAATACTTACTACATATTTAATCATCAATACTTAGACCTTTAATATAACTTTATTCTAAAACTGGAAGACTAAACACGTTTAAGAACCTGAATCTAACTTTGCTATCGAAATCAATCACACCATCATGACAGTGTTCAGAAAAAAAGTGCTATATATGGCTGCAAAATCATAATACAAAATCTATACCCGAATCCGATCTCATCTTTGATCTTTAACGACACCATACCTTGGGGCAGTGACCGCCATTTTCGAAGAGATAATGTACCAGGCAAACTGGGTTGATATCAAGACAGTGCTTGGGGAGAAATTCAACGATGGTACGTTTGATTTATTTAGTTTTGAGACAAGATAAGAGTTCAAGAGCAAAGTCATAATTAGCAGCGTAAGCATTTGTACTCTTAGGAAAAAAAGGTGCAAATTCAAACCCCATATTTTTATTGTATCGTATCAAAAATGTTCTTTACGCGCTCAAGAATCTAAAATGGGTCCAAAAGTCTACTACATTGTATTATTTCTTTTACATGACTGATTTAAATAATCACAAAATTAAGGTCCCTAATATTGGATAAGCCATACAAACAAAAATGGCAAAACATTTTTTTCAATATAGACTCGCAGTATGTGCAATAAATGGTGTTCGATTTTTACAAAGACTCTTTGTTTGTACATATCAAAAAAAATGTTTGACTTGAACAACACCAACGATGAGTAAAATTGAGTATGTATTTATCACCGATATAGAATGAAAGGTGTTATTTTCAACACCTAAATGTCTAATGAATGACACATTATAAAGAAACTTATGCACGGCCATTTCAAAAGCTGAATTTCCATAACTGAGTGGATACATTGTTATATTAACGCAACGTTAAATGACCATCGAAAAATTGAATGACTAACAACCTTTATACAAATGATATATAAATTCACATGTTAAACGTGTTGGATCCATTATCATTCAAAGGGTTTTCACTCCTTCATCATTTTAGATGTAAATTAAATATTTTTTAAAACGTACACTGACTCAGTCGAGAACCATGTGCGATTTTCTATGTTTGATGGGAAATAGGAAAATAAAATGCCGTACTAACGTGTAACAAAAGTTGAATCTTGATGTGAAAATTGTCGAAAATTGCATTTGTATGTAAATCTCCTGCTTTGCGATCTCAAGTGATGCGAGGAATTCGAATAAATTCATCTTTGATGGGATTATGCAGAACGCCTTAACAGACTGAGATGGGGCAAGCATGGGGATTTGATTCCATGTGCACGCATCTGTGTGTGTGGGGGAGGGCGTTGGGGGCTTTACCTCCGGGGGGGTGTTTCATCAAGATTTGTCGCAGAGACAATTAGTCAGCGCTGACAAATACCTTGATTGTGATTGGATGAAAAGCACTATCGCTGACAGTTCCTATGGGAACTGTCGG